>NW_021011686.1:63296-229118 GCF_003987935.1 Bombyx mandarina | reverse complement strand
TCCGATCCGGTAGTAGATTCATTCGCGAAACAATTGCTCTTGAGTTGTTAGGTCTCCTTCGGAGGCGCTCGGGCAGTTGTTAGCAAATCCCACCCCTCTTGGCTGAGCCTTTGCTCGCCCACCTGTCCTGGTGAAACTGGAAAGGCCTTCGGGCCACCAGTAAACTTTCAATCATAAAAAAAAAAAAAAAAAAAAACGCAGTCAGTTAGTAATCGGAACTACTCGAAGCGAAACAGCGAACGGATCACCTGAAGCGCAGCGAAATAAGCGAATTGAGAATTTTAAAGTGCTTGTGAGTATTTTAAGTGTTCTAAGTGCTAATACAGTGTTAACTTGTTATTCGGTAGAATTTTTATTTATTCCGAACCCCCGCGCGTAACAATATTATATATGAAGGTAATAAGATCGTGTTAAGAATAAGCAAATTTTAAGGCAATATTAAATTTAGGGCTTCTTCAGACGACGAGGAACTTCCTACAATTTTATTTCTGGAATAAAGTTACAGCGGAATATTAAATAGGTGAGGGGCTGAACATGTTGAAGCCGTCGTCGTCAAAGCATAAGACGCCGCGTTTACACGTATCAAGAGGTACAACCATACCGGTTTTGAAACCACGCAGACAGGTACCAATTGTTGCCAGTACCAGTTGCCCATGAGATACGTACTTAACAATATTTGAAAGGTGGAACAGTCTACTCTACAATAGAGACTTAAACCTCATATCTCGAGATTGGTAGCGGCATGAACTTTGTGTTGTCTGTGGGCTCGTTAGCCACTAAGCACCGGCTTCACCGTAAGCTCTTCACCCGTCTAATTAATAAATAACTAGCTGAGTTGAGATGCTACGACACCTTTCATGTCATAGAGTAAATGAATAGTCGATGCAAGGACATCTTGAATCGCGCGGCGCGGGCGCCGGGAGGAGGACAGCGGCGCGGAGGGTCGGGCCGCGATTCTACACTATTACACCGTGCGCTTCGTTACTTCGTGCAGCAACGCCACCCGCGACACTTGCTTGTTACTCTTTTTATAAATCGAACGAATATTACACCTATTGTATTATTGCAGTCCAATCTTTTATTTTATACTAGCGGTCCGCTCCGGCTCCGCTCGGGTCCTTAACAAACATTTCAAAGATATTTGACGTTGTTTTATTTTTATAAATAAAAGAACACTTATTGCGGCATAACTATAATAGTTAGACATATGCTGTCGCCACACTTTTTGTAAATAATAATATGTTCTACAAAGTCGTTGTACATTATTTTATTATATCATCAATAGTTTTCGCAGCACACGAATGTAAAGAATATTTTAGGTAATTTAATTACACCTTGGGTTACACTATTGGAGTAAGTAAGGATCTCTAACTTTTTTTGAAAAAATATTATAGCCTATGTCACTCGGGAATATTGTAGTTTCCATACAGTGAAATAATTTTTCAAATCGGTTCAGTAGTTTTGGAGCTTTTTCAATACAAACAAACAAACAAACAAATATTTCCTCTTTATAATATTAGTATAGAAGTATAGATGACGTCACCGGTCTACCCCAAAGCAGTCGAAAACATGTATAGTGAAATTTCAGGAGTCAATTATCGTCACTTAGTTAATAATGGCGTGAGAGTCAAACTGCCTTAGAATGCTCCACGCTAAAAATCGGAATGCCTAATTGCTTCGGGGCAGAAATAGTAGGATTATGGTATTTACTCGTACAGGCTTACTCCCCACGACCCAATAACTACATTGTACATACTACTGATTTAGTCTTATATTCGTATATATTGGAAACAATAAGGCAGATGAGAAAATCATTTTCTTTTAGTTAAGGAGCTCTAGGAAGTCCTAATAGATATTAATTACTAAAGCATATTATGAGCCAGCCGGTAAATCGCTAGCGATTATTCACAGGACTGCACTAATTAAGACTAACAGGTGCTTAGGCTGTCCGTATGTGTGGTTCGTGTGTCGCTTTGTACTCGTATATGATAGATACCATTCGCGTGTGTTTGTGTTGTCGTGCGACGCGCTGGAAGTTAGTTGAGTGTAACTCTTCAATTCAGGTGGGCCATTTTAGAGTAATTTCTCACATGTACAAATATTATTTTTTACACAGCATTTCGGTTTCGTATGTAATAAATTTGCAAAGTTATAAAAAATAATTTAAAGATTTAAGTAAAATTATTGTAATAAATAATTTGCCGGGAACTATTATTGTTATCGCTACGTCGTGTACATACATTCGTGTGCAGATGTGTGAACCTTTCTCAGATATATTTTTTTTTGTCATACATATCAGGAACTTTACAATAGTTTTATAGCTGCCTTCTTTTTCTTCTTAGTTGCATACTTCATTGCTGAAGGTCGTGTCCCTGGAAGGCCTTCGTGGCTCTTTGCACCATCAGCTTCCATTTCGTTCAGTTTTCCACTTCTCTCAGGGCGGTCGCAACAGAGAGCGCGATTACCTGATCTGGCCAAGAAAGAAACTAAGAGCCTTCTGGTAGCAAATCGTAGACAGTTTCGTTTCTACGCGAAGTTGCTCGAGGACAGATTAGTTTGTTTTCTTGGCGGTCCACGGTATGCGGATTATTCTTCGCCACGAATTCAAAATTTCAAAACCAAGTATTCGCCGACCATAATATATTCTGCCACGCTAGAAGAATTTTCAGAGAGCATCAAAAAATCATATCATTACTAAATTTATACACGTAGTCAATTATTACTCCTGCTGTGCTCAAAGCGATGCCGTAAATCTTGATGCCTACATATATTGTAACAAGTATACACACAATCTCTATTTGCATATAATACGCTTACCGCATCAGCTTTGCTTGCCCTTAGGACATCAATAAGGACTCATGCCACAAATTATCTGCTTCGTATCTTCGCCAAATCACACCGAATTGAACGTCCGTACTGTGACTGTGATGTGACATGTATCAACCGTGTTACTAGAGCAGAATAGGTTTTTCTCTCATTTCAGCGGTCTAGAAGTGGCGATGTTTCAACAAATCCGCCAACCAAATTTATTTGCTATTCCGAAGCGATAAGGAGCGAAGTGAAATTGCCTTTGCAAGACACGCTCAAATAAACACTTTTACTGGCCTAGGCCGAGAACTTAAGCCAGGAATATTTGAACCCTTTTCGTTCTATGATGTAAGTGAACACGGTTCAATTGATCTTACGATTTACGCTGGCACTCGATATATTTGATTATAACTTTCCGTCTTTGCGAATTCTTTTTGGGTTTTTCGGAGTTTCTTCTATTTAATCTGAAAAAGACGTTTCATATTCACCGCTCTGGGATGAGGTACATTAAAGGATCCAGTATATAGTTATGAAAATATTATTTCAGATCAACTTTGAACTTCGAAAATGTCGGGTTTGTTTTTAAAACAAAAAATACTCCAAAAATATTATAAAAATGCTGGGCAGTTGAAAAAGTTCTAGTTCCAATGATTTCAATTCAGTTAATGGTTCAGTTCTATGTCGACGAGCCATGACCATCTGTTCACCATGTTCTTTTTATTACGATTGTTTTTTTTCTTTTTTCTTTATTTATTTAATACAAGGAGAACAGGCAACTAACATAGTATAATAATATAACAAATATTAGAAACAAAAAGCCAATTAAAGGCTTATATTAAAATATTTTTAATAGTTTTAAAATATTAGTTTCTTAATTTTTCGATATAAATCACGTACGATAACTAATAATTATTCAACATTATGCTATTGTTACTAATTGCCTACCTCTCTGATTAGAATCTGGCTTACAAATTCAGCAAATCCAAATTACTTTCTTTGGTAGAATATTTATTTTATTTAGTATTGAGTTTTGTATAAATTAAATTAATTAATTCAGTTGAATCAAGTATTTCTAAAAAAAATCCTCGGTCTGGCCTGATAATTATTTTACCTTTTCTGTTAAAATGACTTTAGCAGTCATTATAGTCTCCTAGATGAACGAGCTCACGGATAATCTATTGTGAAGTGGTGGCCGAATCCCATAGCCCACTCTGCAATAACTCTGTAATAACGGAATCCTAAGAAAATACTGAACTCAAAAGATAATTTCGTTGAGTAATTAATATAATTATATCCCTTTCTACAGTCCGTTAACTCACATCTAAAATGATTATGCCAAAGACAATATTCGGATACAGTTGTAAAACTAGACCACACGGCCAGCTCTGAGCTATTATTATTATTAGTGCGGTGCTTATGGGAGCACGAGGTGCAATGTCGATAAGCAGGAGTCCAAAGTTTCGATTCTTTTATTTCAGTTAATAACTAGTTGTCCTCAGCGTGGCGTCTTCATCTCAGTTTGTAGTATACTATTTTAACATGCTTATTAGCTTCATACAAGTGTTTGTATGTGTGTATGTAATGCAAACTTTGAACTTCAATTTGACCCTCTTCAAAACGTTGGATTAACTCAAAATTTCGTATATTTATCAACAGTTAGACTCTTTATCCTTATTAGGATAATCAGAATTAGCCAATGTTTTTGGGAGTAGCTCCCATTTTTAACAGCTCTTTGCTTTGCTTTACCAGTAAGCAACTTTGCTTACTGGTGGTAGGACCTCTTGAGAGTCCGCGCGGGTAGGTACCACCACTCTGCTTATCTCTGCCGTGAAGCAGTAATGCGTTTCGGTTTGAAGGGTGGGGCAGCCGTTGTAACTATACCTGAGACCTTTAGAACTTATGCCTCAAGGTGGGTGGCGCATTTACGTTGTGGATGTCTATGTGCTCCAGTAACCACTTAACACCAGGTGGGCTGTGAGCTCGTCCAGCCATCAAAGCAATAAAAAAAAACTTCCACAATATTAACAAAGCAATTCAACCGTTGTACTAATTAATAGTTAATTATTATTGACACGTTGTTGTTTACTTGTAACACCATATTTAATAAAAAAAACTGAAAATACGTTTTTACAGAGAATCTAATTTATTATAAAAAGTCTGGGTTTTTCAATCCTGGTCAATTAAATATTGATAACTATTACGCCGCGCATCTCATGCTCTTTTTACAATAAATTTATTTTCTGACATCTCTTGTAGAATACATTCTGAGATCTCTTGCTTGAGAGGGAGTCACACGATCGCGCCGCGGGCTATCTGTTCGCCTTGTCCTTCAAAAGTCTCACTTAAATCATTGTTGTTTTCTAATGAATATACTCGTAGCAAAACAAGTCAAAGATACAGATACTAGATACAAACAATCCTTTAATTATGTCACTCAGACGAGGAAAGGCAACGCATTGGCTTGTTAACCTGAGAAAGTCGAGGAGTTTTCGAAAGTTGTTCAGAGTGCGCCACGGGCCTTTGAGCATTCGTAACTTTCACAAAAGCTCGACGCATTAAAATTTAGGCCTGAAGAATTTGACATAAAGTATATACATATACGACGAGTATATGCAAGTCTTTAACTTTCTTTGTCACAAGAACGATAAATGTATAGCTTTTTTTTTTTTTTTTATTGTTTGTTTATGTGGCCGAGCTCACAGCCCACCTGGTGTTAAGTGGTTACTGGAGCCCATAGACACCTACAATGTAAATGCGCCACCCACCTTGAGATATAAGTTCTAAGGTCTCAGTATAGTTACAACGGCTACCCCACCCTTCAAACCGAAACGCATTACTGCTTCACGGCAGAAATAGGCGGGGTGGTGGTACTTACCCGTGCGGACTCACAAGAGGTCCTATCACCATTTTTAACTTACATGTGCACAGTGTGATTAATATATTTGTACAGTCATATATATTGAGGCTGTGTGAGATGACCGGGAAAATATCGCGTATATACATATGTACGTATAGCAATGCTCAAGTTAAATAGCTACAGTACAGTAATAGTGGTATCTAATATAATATGTCTGTAGGTCAATAAATTGATGGTTCCAGAAGTCATCAGACAAAATATGATTAGGGAAGTATCCGTGTATTGGATTTCATTGAAATTTATGTTACTTGCCAATTTATATTACATAGAGTTAAGCTCATATGCACATTACTTTAAGGATGTAGGTCACGTCTGACAGAATAATGCCGTTAGCACACACACCGATCACACCTTCATCTCTAAGGGCTATCATATCAGCCGCAGACCGCTGATCGTCAAAACCATACGGATCTCAATCCACACACCAGCCATCTGTGATTCGCGGAGTCTCAAAATCGTAATCGACATTCCGTGAACGCCTGGCGTGTTTGTGCGGGAGAGGAGGTGAACGATGCCGAGGAGGAATAAAGGGGTGGCTTGAATGGACTGTTTACATACAACCGGTTTAGAAAAGTTTCAAAGTATCATGAGGTGGAAGTTCGAAGCTTGTGAGCCTAATGTGTAAGTCATCGGGCTTATTCGTACTCATTGTTGTGAGTATGGTGTCATTCAAATCACAGGGAATATACCAATTTTTAAATATATATAAATTCGTACCTGTAACGTGTCATGAATACATACCGCGACGACTGAATCACACGGCGTGTTAAAATTTATAGATAATTGTACGTGGCAGGTTTTTTGACCCCACACGGGTAGAAGCCCACCCCCGCTTATTTTATCGATGAAGCCGTCGCGTTCCGATGTGAAGAGCGAGGTAGTCTTTATCAAGTTGGTTTTCGTGTGTCGTCCTCGTTCGCACACCTTTTCGCGATTAAACACTAACGTAATTATTACCAACCAACATTACTGTTGTTGTTGTAGTCCTAGGGTAGTCCGCTGGTACACAGGACCATCACAAGTTGTCTCCATTTGACCCCACCACGCCATTACCACATACGCGATTGATGTTGCGTAGATTCCGCTACGCCGTAGAGTGTGTCCTATCCAACACCATTTCCGATGGGCAATGTCTTGCGCGATGGAGGTTTGGTAACACTAAGTCGAGAGGTCTTTATTAGAAAAGGTGTCTGGCCAGAATATGCTGAGTATCGACATCAATCACTTACGTACAAACACCTGCAGTTGGTTCGTAAGTGTCTTGATCACTCTCCAGGTCACACATCCAAGCAGGACAACACTTTTGACAACAGAGTCAAACCGAACAACATTAACAATGAAAAACCTAATAATTTCTTAACCCAACGGGAAGCAGTGGATATTAGTCAATTTGTTTTTACGAGTTCGCCACTCGCCAACCAATATATTTATGTGCGATACTATTGTTTTATTGCCGCGTCTCCGATCGCAAATGAAAATCTTTACTAACTATTTATGCGCATAATAAATAGCTACGAAGCGTTATAAGAATTCCGACATTCGCTGAGTTATGGTGTTTTTCATGGTGGAAAATATTCCATTAAGTTAAGGATAGACGTGTATTTTCACAAACCACAGTGCACTCGGTTAAATTGTAAGATGAAATAAATTGTATCTAATTTAAATGAAAAAAGGAAGGATTTATTCTATTCTATGAGCGCACACCATATGAGAACTACATACGAGAAGAACTACATATGAGAACACCTCATTCCCGCGTCGTGCGGTGTGTTCGGTATGCGACCACATAGGCTTTAAATTTCCTTGATACTTTATACATATATAGCCTATATAGTCTTATTGGTCGTAAACCAAAACTATAGTCCAAACTCATATAGAATTTTGTATTCATAAATTACAGTCATGTTTCATCTGCAAATAAGTAACGTAGTTATTTAAATTACGGTAACATCACTGAACATTAAGTCTCACACGTAGGTACACAAAGACATGCACACACACACAAGCACAATACAATGCTGCACTGACACGCCATATTGTAATATCTCATTGATAAGCTCACATCTTCATCAAGTTGCATGATTTATGCTCTATAGTGTAATGTGTCTATAGTGTCTATAGTGTAATGGGTGTGGCTCTGATATGCTTTTGTATTGCTGAACCTCTGCGCGGGTTGCTGTTTTGGCGTTTAGATATTTAAGTACTGTATTAACTTTTGCGTTGATCAGTTGACCTATATGTTACATAATTACCACAATACACAAAGATTACAACGTTAGCATGCCGTAAATTAAAGCTTCATGGAACAAAATATAATAAAAATGTCTAATGTCCTTTCACCCCATTTAATCTAATCGGTTTCATGATTCTTGTACATCTAGCGGTTCTTTGAAAGGAAATGTTTTTATGGTCGAGATAATCCACTGTTTTAATGTTTTGTATATTTTTAAAATTATTTTTTAAAAAATAAATTTTACGTCATTATAAACATAATATTTACCTGTAGCTTCGCTGGCGTGGTATAGGGAAATTGTCAGTGTAATTTGTTATTGTCAGTGAAATGTTTTTTCGGCATAAAAGGTAGCCTTCGTCAGTCTTCTGACCCAAAACTGTTACTAAAAAAACTTTTTAATACGTTGCTTCGTTTCGCCGTGAAAGAAGGACAAACAAACACACCATTATGTTTATAATTTAAGTAAGTATGGAGGCACAGATTACTCAACGTACTCCATTCGTAATTCGTAGAGCTATCTACGCATATGCTACAATTGGTCTACCTCGTAGCAGCCCTCTACGAGCCATACACATTAGCTCTACGATCTAGCCTGATTTCAATGAATTTACAGATCAAACAGTTCACTGAAACGTCATTCGCTACGTCTGATTTAACAACGAGAAGTACGGTCATAGCCCCCTTTGAACTTGAATGAATCTATGACCTAATTCAGTGTTGTTTTGAAAAATATTATCTTTCAATATAAACATCTTGTTTACGCTATCTGCAATGGATAATAATTAGCATTAATATTTTTAAACGTAATTGAGAGCGCATCGATATGGTCCCGCCCCTTTCCCCTCCTATATCAATGACACTTTTAAATTCGAGTTTGAATCGTGCGCATCAAAATTGTGCGATCGCGAAAAGGTAGTGAATATTCAGTGCAGCTAATTAAGTACTTAAAAAACTGAAAGTGTTTCATCAAGATAAAAAGAAAGAAGACAGGAGTGGCCACTCCAGGAAGATAGTGCTACAAAATATTATAACTACAAAGACACAGACTTTCGGTGATTTCCTAACAAAATTACTTACCAAGTATCATATCCAAGTATCATATTGCGCTCAAAAATATAAATACAAAAGAACCAAGCCCAAACACATCTTGATTATAAACAAGAATAGATTAAATTTTGACATATACCGTTATTCGATAGCTGTAGCTAACGAACAAGTCATAGTCAGTCCGCGTGTACAGAATATTACAGCTGTGAGCATATGGTTTTTGATTCCCTACGAAGACCGAAAAGCATACGACTCAGTGGTCTATAATCATCACCACTCATTGTATATAGCCCGTAGTGTCAAGTGCGTAATCATTGTCTGCGGATGAAGATTCTTTTGTGTCTCAATTGAGGATCGAAATATCATAACGCTCAGTACAGACATGAAAGGGTTTTCGTTCTTCATAAATAGCATGTTATTAGAATAGAACGATCTTTGGAAGCCCACTGTCGGTGAACGGAATGGTACCAACTGTAGCAATCAGAGCTATCAGCATTAGAATATCCTGTACAGAGCAAAGCAGACCATAAACTCAAAAAGATTCGTGGGGACGTATCATCGTTCGTCCCCAGTAGTAGAAGTATCTCATTAATTCACCACAATCTTAATCTCGTTCCTCGGATCCTTATTTATGCTACTATAAGCTTTACTGCTGTACTGGACGAAACTGATGGCCATGATAAGATGAGTTTTAAAAGACGATATAGTTTTTATTACAATAAAGGCAAGACTTCAACCCAACGTCTGTTCCGAGTCGAGTGATGCAACTATCCGGGACTTGAAATCCTCAATTTTTCACATTTTTTTCATGACGAAAGATTAATAGCGTGTGGTGAAATGGAAATTATAAATTAGGGTTCTGTTTTCTGTCATGAAGCAGTATGCATCAGGTTGTTGCAACAGGGCAAGAGGCGACAATTGCTGTACATCGGGTGGCCCGCGAGCTCAACTGCTCATCTACAGTAATAAAATATAAGTATATAGCTTGTAAAATCCTTTCATCTCTTCAAACCGCTGTGTCAAGAACAAATAAACTCAGATCCCGAATAGGAATAAAATTGACAAAAAATACAAACACCGGTCGGGGTGAGCCACTATGCTATAATGCAGTCGTCAGGGTTATTGAACACTAGGCTTACGAGGCGACAAGCATTACCAAGAATGAGCTCTGACTAAACATCATCATAATTAAACCTACTTTTCGTTTTAATTTTATTATTTGTGTAATTACGAACAGTTTACAGTCAACGCAGTCACGGACGTCTGAGGCATCCTCCGTCGACATTTGAACATTGCGCCAACCACCAAATAAACGTTAATGCCAAGAAATATATTTACAAGACGGTAGTTTTTATGTGAGCGACTCGCGAATATTGACGAAAATGCTAAAAATGCTCGGTGTGGGCTCGGCGGCCTATCGTGGTTATTAAGAGATACCACTTACTTTGTCGATAATTCGTTAAATGCAATTAAATCGCGGTAGTAATTTGTACTCGAGTAACAGAGAGCTCAGCGCTCAGACTATTTAAAAAGTAGTTCTTTTCATGTTTCCTAGAAGTTTTATCGACGTGACTCAAATGTTCGGATTTCCCACTATCGAATCTCGAGTTCATGAATATGATAAAAAGCTTTAATTTAATATTATCACGAAGGCTTTTCGTGTCCTGTCACAGTTTATATACTTAATTCGAAGACACCCCTCATTTTAACAGTTTCCTAATTAAAACTACCCAGGAAATTTAAATAAAGCCCATTTATGATTCAGTGCTAACCGTCAGTCACGAAGTTTTTTTTTTTTTTTTTCAAGAAAGCTCATACGGTGATCCGTGCTTCGCAGATTTCAGCTGTTGGGACTCGGCTTGTTTGTATATTACAATATACTTTTAATTACAATAAACGTTAGGAGTTCATTTATTTCATTTTATTTAAATACAAGTAACTTATTTTACACCTAATTGTTCATGCAAGATTATTTGTATTTGACTCATGCCAATGTCTAAAGTAACTTATTATATACACTCAAACCAAATGCTAATACAATTACAAGCACCGATAGCATGCAGGGTAAAACAAGCGGTCCGTTTTTAGATTCTAAAACAAGATAACAGATAAATATATTAAATAAAACCAAGGTTGCGAATATACCATCTAAAACTGTCAACAACATTCCCGATCCTGCGGACAGAATGGAAAACAGTCGACGTCACCCAAAATACGTCATTTCGGATCCTCCTGATCCACTAACGGTGCTTTTAGGTACCTCAAGCACCGATCCTCGTTCTCGTCGAGCCCGTCGCTGGCGACTAAGGGCTCAACGAGTAAATTAACCCATAGACGCAGCCCACTGAGTTTCTCACCGGATCTTCTCAGTGGGTCGTGTTTCTGATCCGGCGGTAGATTTTGCGAAGCACGGCTCTTGCTAGAGTTCCTGTTAGCAACGTCTTCAGGTTTGAGCCCCGATCCTGTGGTAGATTCTGCGAAGCACTGCTCTTGCTAGGGTCAGTGTTAGCAACTCTCCGGTTTGAGCCCCGTGAGCTCACCTACTAGTTAAGGTTCCGCTGAAATAGCCTCTCAAGGCTATCAGCTTAGGTAGGAAAAAACATATGTCAACAGTGCAAGTAAAAACATTCTGGGCAGATTAGGACTTATTACTGTGCAAATTATTTAGCTCCTCAACTAGTCTGTTGAGAGGGCCTTATTACCGAGATTAGTGCAGAACCTAGGACCCCCGAACACCTTTGGACCTCGAAGCCCTCGTTGACACCAATAACACAGAAAATTTCAGAAAAAAATTGCAGTATCGTGACATCGTGTCCGATCGTGGACATCATTGTTTTAAATAAAATGTATCTAACTAAAAATAGTAGCCGTCATAAAATCAAGTTCAAAAGATTTTCATTCTTTTATAGATGCTCTCAAATAGTCAGGAAGATGATCATACTGATGTAAAGTGGTCATTGATCTCATTAAAATAAGCGACATTACACTGTTAAATATGAAGTACCTTCTATGGACGTCATTTAAAAGGAAACATTTCGTAAGACACTTGATAAAAACGGTTGAGAGGAGATAATTGCACAACGTCATCTAAGTGAAGCAAAGGCTGTTTGAAATTAATTGTACTATAACATCGGTAGGTAGTGGAGCTTTGGCAACAAGGAAATGAAGGCATCGACTAGATCATTCATTTGTGAAACGAATTAAATGGCCACAGATTCGAATAAAAAATCGAATAGAGTTTTGATCACATTTCCCGCTTGTCTCATGAGCTCATGATCCTGAACCGTATTAATTACAAGCGCAAATCTTGAGATATTAGATCAATCTCGGTGGAGTAGCTCCTAGTCCTTTAAAACAGACAACGAATAGCAGGAGTGGAATTACAGCCGTGCGGGCTTAAATTTCTCTCTCTCTCTCCCCAAACGAGCTATTAAAATTGAAAGAATGTGGCATATTCGGATGAAAACCACTCATTGAACATACCATAAATAAAAAAGAGTACTACTACCAACATTCAAAAACTAAGCTCCGAATACTGCAAACAAGTTGCCTGTGACTTGTCAACTGTGTACTGACAAGTGTCGACCGCAGCCCGCGACGTGTGACATGCAGCTCTGTACACTATTACGTGGGGATTAAGAGTTGTTTCAGTTTGACAGGTTCGTTGGAAAGTTTTGGGAGCTCAGTGGAGACAACTTTGCGTTTGGTATGTGTACAGCAAAACTATTTTGAAAGTCTCGTTTGATGCACTGTAATTTTCACCTCAGCCTGAAACTGTTTCCATACATTAGAATTAGACTAACAAAGATAATATATCACGCACGTATACAATTTTGATTGTGTACAAAAGGCACTTTCAGAAAGGCTGAAATCCTGTTGCTTTAATTTCCAGTGGTCCCAGGGCAGCGATGACAACTAGCACGTTTTTTTGGTATTTATTTAGGTCTAATGTTTTATAAGTTTGTATTATTAGTTCCAACCGGCAGATTCCTAGTTGATATAATATTACCATCCTGTATATACGTAATTTATTATTTACTAGCGACCCGCCCTCGCTTCGCTTCGGAAACTGTAATTTATTATTGATTTCTCTACTATTTAATGGATGTTATTATACATATAAACCTTTCTCTTCAATCACTCTATCTATCAAAAAAAAACCACATCAAAATCCGTTGCGTAGTTTTAAAGATTTAAGCATACATAGGGACAGACAGATATAGGGACAGAGAAAGCGACTTTGTTTTATACTATGTAGTGATTATGGCCGACTGACTAAAAGATTGACAATATATAAAAGCAACGAGCCCGATTCCGCAATACTAAGTACATAAACAGAATGATCCGGCGGCATGCAGAGCATCGGATCCGTGACGGGACTCGCGTCCCATTATCGCTTAATCCCGTTATGGGTGACTGGCTTAACACGATGCCGCCATTAAAACTTAACAGACGAATTAACCTGAGTTCTCACTCACAAATCAAAGCTTTAAAGAAGCTATTTAAAGAACACGTTTCGAGCTTTTATACGTTCAAGTACGTTTTAGTGTTATAGCTTTCATTAGCCGCGAGAGAATTATCTGGGGTTTTAGCCTATCATATGACCATATGAGTACAATTCAATTCTTCTTCTTGCTGAATTCTTAGTAAGCTGATGAAGTTCGACTTCCACGATCAATAAACATTGTATGATTTCTATTTTTAATGCTTAGATGGATGTATCCGCTGACGACCCACTTAGTGTGAATTGGTGACTAGAGCCCATGGGTTACAAGGTGACTATCGCTATCCACGTTGAGGCATGAGTTCAAGGTCTCAATTGTACATCTATATAAATAGCACTTGAACTTAAAAGGGTTAACGATTCATTTGTAAGCTAGCAAGGGTAGTTACCGCCATTTGTTTCTTCTACGAAGCAATCATGTCCTCTGTCTTAATATAATGATTTGAAACGAATTAAGACTAGAGATACCTACTTAAAACGAGATAGGCCCTTAACTTGGCAATGCACCTCTCTTTTCTCTCTCTCTCTCTCTCTCTTCACTTTCAGCCCACAGACGTCCACTGCTGGACATGGTCCTAATCCCCAAGCCTCGCCACAACGACCAGTCCTATGCTACCTACATCTAGCGATTTCGCGTGACCTTCAACAGGTCGCTGGTTCATCTAGTATACATCTTGTTTGTATGTAGTCCTTTAATCATCATCACGGTTCCAAGCCGGTTTCGGCAACGGCGACCAAAAATTTCTGTTCAATAACTTAAAAGCTAATGTCCGCGCCTCTCATGCGCTCTAACATGGCTATGATAGCCTATCTTGTTCTTAAACGTGCGCAAACAGAAGCTACACGTAAGAACAACCCCCACAAAGTTGTAAAAAATGGTGGAAGGCTATTTTTCAGTTTATTTCGTCTGTCGTCCAGTTCGCGCCTCCTGTCGTTTTCAAAGATATGAACGCCCTGCTGCACCAAGCGTCTCCACTCCAAACGGTTCTGTGCTTGGGTCTCCCAACGAGAGGGGTCCGGAGTGAGTCCTTCAATATAACTAGCATATTAAAATACATCTTGTCAGTCTTCTTCTTCTCCATAAGGACACTTACTGGTGTTTATTTTTATTGCTATAATTGAACATATGGTCTAGCCGATCAAGTCGAACAGGTCTGAGCCGGAGCGCGTTGTTGCATTAGTAGAAATCTCCATTGGGATGCCACCGGTCCCCGTTTACGATTATCCTTATAAATACAAGTCAGTTAATTAGAAGTGTCCGCACTCAGTCTATAGTTAGAGGAAGGTAATAAAAGCGAGCTACAGTAAATATCATTAAAGTTGTGCGGCGCCGCGCGCTCGCGGACTCTACGAGTACGTTCGGGGAAACACAAAAACTTTGTGACCGTTTGAATTTTAATCGTTTTTGTTAACCGGGCTGGTGTTTTGAGGTTTTAACGAATATTCCTCACAGTCATGTTTTGAACAAATGGCTAATTTTGATTTTTATTTCAATTTTAAATTTGTGTAAAAATCATGATTTCTACCGTCTCCAATCTGCATTAAATATTATGAACTGAATTGGCAGCTCGCCTAAGATTGGAGTTGTTTTGTACCTTCAGGTCCCACGATTATTGCAAGATCAGTTCTGTATCACTTTTGAAGTTTGAATTGGTTCCAAATTGTTCTCTTGATACTCGAACAAAAAATAAATATTTGATTCTCTTAACTCAATTGTTAATAAGATTTAGACAACTAGTTAATTCCACGTATGCCATGAAGACATGAAAACTCAAGTCAAACAAACTGCCAGACCTATAATTCTTTCTGTAAGAAAATATATTCATATAATACACGGTGGCTTGTTCATTTATTTGGAAACCAACAGTACATTACATCCATATAATATGTAACCACAGGTACAACAAAAACTAAAATAGCACATTGTTCAAAACATATCTAAGAATAACACTGTCGCTGTCCATTACAATGAAAAGTGTAAAGTATCAGAAACGTCCGTAGTAATATATAGAAACTATAATAATAATGGCCAGATTTCATCTTAAAAGACAATTTAATTAGTAGCCCCTCGCAAAAATCGAATCTTTAAAATCCCTAATGGTAATTCCTGAAAGACTTGTTCAATGAAGTACCTAAGTGCATACATACATACTATTCTAAAAAATCCTAAAAGCCGATTCTGTCAATATTGTGCATCAGTAAATTTCTATCATCACTAAATATTATATTTATGTAACATTTACTACAAACGAGTCAACAATGAGACTACAATCATATAAAGCAAAGTACGTTAATCATAAAATCCTTTAATGCAATGCATTATGACATGAATTAATGTATCTTTACCAAGCATTATGGTAAAGAGCTCTGCTGCACAAGGAAGATTAATGTTTGATTAAAATTTTCGAGAAACTCCTTTTCATGAATTCTCTTTTAATATTTAAGTGGATCTATTCATGTTTTATTTACCATAGCTTCCTACACGAGATTGTAAAAATTTAGTTTGGTGTGTCTAATAAAACTTTTAGAGCTTTCAAAGGTACATGAAAGTCATGTGTTGGGCACCTCGTGGTGGACGCGAGCTCCGCTAACAGCTTAGTGTCATATTTTTATTTAACCCTTTATTTAAGATTCTATACTATTTTATGCACGCTAATAAGCGCGCGCAAGCGTGTGTGTGTGTCTATAAGTTGCCTGTGCTTTTTAATGTAATGTAACAGAGTTGAAAATAAAATGAGAAAAGGTTTATTGCAATGCATAAATTCATTATGTAGGATTTATGGGATGACCATACCCCACGGTAAGTCACGCGACAGCTATCCGTGGACAAAGTAAACTAAGCCGTTGGTATACTCAAATATTCCCTCGTAACTTTTTCGTATCGAGCGATGCACCGGTGTTCGAATCCCGCAGGCGGATACCAATTTTTCTAATGAAATATGTACTTTTAACAAATATTTACGATTGATTTCCACGGTCAAGGAATAACATCGTGTAATAAAAATCAAACCCGCAAAATGATAATTTGCGTAATTACTGGTGGTAGGACTTCTTGCGAGTCTGCATGGGTAGGTACCACCACCCTACCTATTTCTGCCGTGGAGAATAATGCGTTTCGGTTTGAAGGGTGGGGCAGCCGTCGTAACTATACTGAGACCCTTAGAACCCATATTTTAAGGAGGGTGGCAGCATTTACGTTGTAGATGTCTGTGAGCTCGTCCATCGATCTAGGCAATAAAAAAAATTGTGAATTTTATACTGATATCATACGAATGGCACATGTTAAAAACATATGGATGCCACAATTATTATATAATAAAAATAAATAAGTAAATAAAAACATTAAGTTTAAAATATGATGTTTTAAAAAGCCCTGAGGAGCTTATTCTTCAGTCGCGTGGTCAATGCTTTAAATAATGTTCAAGCCCGGCCGTCATGCTCAGTCACGCTATGACATTCCCGCCCTGCACTGTTATAACTGTATTTATGGGTAACGTGTTTATGGTGACATAAAATATTCTAATTATACTTAGGAATTTGGATGAGTACTGTAATACTTCACACTGAAAAATGTACATCGCAGTTTTTAAGTTTTGGTAAAAGAGAATTGTAAGATAACTCTAAAAGTGGCCGAGGATCGCATATTGTTTATTAGCAGTTTAATTTTCTAGTTAACATTTAAATGTCGAAAGAAGTGTATCTGAAAAGAAATATATATCTTTATAGATTTAATTTTTATAGTTATAATATATAATATACTTATATATAATATATAATATAATATACTTTATAGATTAAGTTTAAAATTTATATTTTAAACTTAATTGCTGTTCGTTAGTCTCGCTAAAACTCGAAAACGGCTGAACCGATTTATCTAATTTTGGTCTTGAATTATTTGTGGAAGTCCAGAAAAGGTTTAAAAGGAAGATAAATATGAAAATGCTCGGAGTTAAATAAAAATAACAATTTTGTTTTTCCTTTTTTTTGTTTCAAGTTTATTTTATACAAAAGTTTAGGTCTTTTAACTATCGTTTGAGGCACTACGAAGTCTTCCGGGTCAGCTAGGATATCTATAAATTTTCTCTAGTAGCCAACATATTATTATAAAATGTTTTTTTAAAATAACTGAAATGTTTCTTGCTGAGTGAGTTTCAGTTCACTACCAACTTTTCAGACCATATCGAAATAAAGATGGGTTCTTTAAGAATAGCTTTTGGTACGGAAGTTTTTAACATCTTGTGTCAAGAAACGCTATAGAACGTACAGAAAACTATAAAATCTAGTTGTAGTAAACAATTCAAATCAAATTCAATTTTTTTTTATTTTTTTCAAATCAAAATTTTTTTATTCAACATAAATGGAAGTACACACTTGTTGAACGTCAAAAAGAACTACCGCCAATTCACAAAAACTAGCCTCCGTCCTGAGAAGAACTGGCAAGAAACTCAGAGGGCATGTCTTTTTTTTTAAATTTTAGATTTTTTAAATATTCATTTGTACAATGAGTATTGTAATATTGAAATTCCCGAAGCGAGCAACTCATTCCCACTTTGTGCAATCTTCTAGATAATCATTGACTTTATAGTGAGCTTTATTGCACAGATGTTCTTTAATAGTTTTCTTAAGCCTATGTATACGTAGGTTCTGAACATCTTGTGGGATTTTGTTGTACAGGCGCACAGACAAACACCCGAATGAATTTCGTATCTTATGTAACCTGCTCATCGGCACAACAAGCTTTATCAAAAAACCTGTAAACTGTAACTGTAACCAAACTCTAGTCCACCCAGAATTATATATTGGCCCAAACTTTGTAAATAACATACCCCATTCACGTATTTCACCACAAATTCAAAGTAGTTCTATAACTTTGCTTACCCACTAAAAGATATTAAATAAACTATTCTTTCAAACCCAAACTAAGCCCCAAAAATAATTTACGAAAACATCGTCCTCTATTAATATCCAAAGAAAGAATCTGTGGCTCCTTCATACCCCAAATTGTTTAGTATAATGTTGAATGCGTTGCAAATCGTTCCACTCGAGGAAGATAAGCTGTCGCGTGTTTGTTTAGGTCGACGTGCGGCCGGATGTGTCGCCGGGATTGCGTGCTCCGCGACATATTCGCGGCCCCGCCCTGTCACATTATCCGAGGATACAAACCGTTTGAGACATTTTTATAATTTGGTACGAGAATTTCTAAAGACTTCCCTGTCGCAAGACTGACGAGTGACGTTGGCTCTAGTGGAAATGATTAAATTGAATGTGTCGCGGACGGACGTGTCACGTGCCAAGGTTCACGGATGCCAAATACCAAAATAGAAGAATCTGGACTTAGGAACCTCTAAGAATAGTTTCAGTTTTGGGAAATATATCTCTAGCTCCGAATCTAGTTACGTTATACGATCGCCAACCTCAGTGCCTAGTCTTCCAGGTATTGTCGAGATATGCTAAACATCAGGCAACATAAAAAGAAACCATTATAACTACTTTAAATACCTCATAGTTTTCGTGGTCACGACGACGACGACTGAATTGTAAAGTAGTCGGAAATAATGAAGAGATGATAATAAGCGCGGAATTAAACCGTAATAATAGTTTTTATCATGTCTATCACATGCGAAAATCTAAATAAATAAAAGGAAATCATTAGTCAACAACGTCCCAGTTTAGATACGTTTGATTCATGGCGTGCGCACTACACGTTAAATCACGAATCATTACAGTTGGACGCCGCCGCGCCACCTTGAATTTTCATTTCATGTGTTCTAAAAACACACCAGATAGCAAAACACACCCAGATGCTCTACCACATGCCTTAAATAACGAAACTTTGGCATCAATGTCTACCCAGACCAAAAGGCCACAAATAATGTTAGTATGGCGCTTACCCAGGCGTTCTATCTTCGATCGATGATTTGCATGCTTTCTGACTTACCTGAAAAAAAGATAAAGAAATTATTTTTCCTTTCAATTGATCAGAACCATAACTATTTACAAGATTTTACTGTAGCTACAATGTGTTCAGTAATTTCTAATGACAAGTAAATGCAATTCCTTTAAATTTTATCCAATGTATAAATGAGAAAATCATAATATTATAAACCTTAACGCTGGCTGTGTGGGTGAGCAGCGTCTGCGGTTACCAACTAGATTTCAATAGTGGTTGGGTATATTATAAGTCCACACGGATTAATACAAACATCCTGCTTGTCTCTACTGCTAACCAGTCATGCGTAACGTTGAAAAATATGTAGATCCAATCACTATTAAATGAAATAGTGATTTCGTTTTTGCCTCATGGTGTATGACGCCATCCACGTCAACCGCTTAACGTTCATCAACATCAAAGCACAGGATACTGACAGAAACAGACACCAACGTCAGTATATATTTTATTGATACAACGATAGTGAACGAATGGTCGTAAGCGCCACGTGGAAGTGAGCTAAGCAGGAAAACCGCAACCGTGTAATTATGTGTGTTTGTAGTTTATTCAACTCGTTAACTTTATCTGTTTTTGGATTGAGCACGGAGTTTTAATACTTAGATATTATTAATATTATTATTGGCCGTATAGGAACCGGCTTAGTACCGCGCCATCTCTTCCAAAATGCGTCTCATTATCGTTGGCGCCGCCATTATCAGTTCCGCGCTCAATATGTATCTACTTATACAGTAGCAACGTCACCGCACCAAACGCCTTACTTCTGATAATGAGCACTTCGAACATTTCTGTATAAATTATAGTACTTAACTGAGTTCAATTGCAAACACAACTATAATATCGTGTACACACCAGTACGAGTTACAACGAGATCGCGGAGCATAACCTGCTTTTGTGATTCAAATCAAACGTGTAGTTCTGCAAGGGAGCTTACTACTTGCTTCATACAATATAATAGCAAGAAACTTATGCAATAACTCACTCAAGTCTCCAGAACCTGATGAACTAATTATGAGGAACGTATAGGGAATACCCGGAATATTACTCTATAATTGTTTGTTGAGAAAACCCGCCAGAAGATAGGTTTGTACGAATGGTCGGTACACCGCTCTGCCTTTTAATGGTACGGATAATGCTTGTGCTTAAGTGACTTATTATTCTATCCCAATGGCGGCAAACTTTGTATACAGTTCAAATAAATAATTACAGAGTACAACAGCTGATTAATTTTTACTTCTAGTGGCTCCACGTTATTGGTGGTCTAAATGTCAATAATGTGTATTTTTGTTTATCGTAATTTACGTTGTTGAAATCATTGTGGCGAATATTGAGGTATGATAACTGTAATATTGGTATTCTTATTGCTCTAGGCTTGCAGATTGTGAGGGCAATGTACGAAGCTAGTATAACAGGTCACTTGCTAGCGCCATAACTGTTGGTCGATCAATAAACCTGTGCGTATATATTTACCACGACAGGATGGAGACGCCTAGCAGCCGATATCTTGCCATATCTAAGAACTAATTCATTATTAATACTTCTTAATAAAAAATGTCATTAATAAAGCTTTTAATTTTATTCTGAAACAAAACATTAACGAAACGTTCAAATGACAATAATCTGTGGAGGAGCTACACAAAGAGTAACGAAACAATGGAAGGAAAATTTTGAATCATCTCTTTTTTCAGTTAAAGGAAAAGGTATAACTCCATTGTAAGTGTCTTTTGTTCAAACATAATTCTTTGTTTAATGAATATTTAGGGATTGCAAAATACTAGATATTGCAAGATACAAAGCTATAATAGTATTTGTTTAAGTAATTTAAATAATTTCGGTATTATTGAGTTTTACTTGTATTTAAAGTACAGCATTTATAGCTATGTAATATATATTCGGCAACTTGATTCTTGTGGCTAGGCTACATTAAAAACTTAATTTGTCGTTTTCGCGAGTCGCAGACTTCATTTAACAACTTTCTCCGCGAAAACTCTTAAGCTATTTCAACTTACAGCTTTAAATTAATAAAACTAATGCCAAATTATATAGTCAGAAGAGTTTCAATTCATTATGGATTGCTTTATGTTATTGAAGACATTCGTATCCCACATGAGTAAAGTCATCATCATCATCATTGGTCAGTCGTCCACTGTTGAACATAAGCTTCTCCCAATCTACACCATCGAGCCCGGTCTCTGGCTCTCCCCATCTACCTCTTGCCGGCCACTCTTCGGAGGTCATAGCAACACCGAGCCTGGGGTGTCCCACGTTACGCTGGTACTGCGCGGTTGGCACTCAAGAACCCATCTTCTCCAGCGATCGTTGGTTCTGCGGTATACATGGTCAGCCTACTGTCAGTTTGCCAACTCTCTGAGCTATGACAATCACTTTAGTTCTTTATTGAATAATCTCATTCCTAGTCCCATTCCTTTATCCTTCAGAGAAGCACCGACCATGGCTCTTTCCATGGTTCGCGACCTTAAGCTGATGGACTAACCACACTGTGAGTGTTCATGTCTCGGGTCTGTATGTTATAACCGGTAGGTAGTTCTCATCTTTAATCATGAACATCATCAATCCTGCCAGTAGAAACCTATTAATTACTAACTATTATAATATAAGAGACTACTGTCTCTTCTCACTAAATTCAATTTTAAATTTAAACAAATTCACAACAGCATACTCTGCACATAATGAGAAAGTAATCAATTAATTAAAAAAAACTCAAAACTAATTATTGAAGTCCTTTATAATTCAAAGGCTATGCAATTTTCGAAAGTCAATTAATATGTAAGTAGGTCTCTTTCGGTTCAATTTAGTTTGATTAGCAGTGAACTTTGAGGCAGCCCCGTAGCTCAGGTTTAATTAAAAACTGCTCAACTTTCTTAGGCAAACAAACCGGGCGATGTTTTTAACTGTACGAACGAAATATTTCACAAACTCACGACGAGACACACATAAAACTATGTATATCCATTTAGTATAAGTATAGTATTTAAGGTTTCATGATTATATTCATAATTTTGTGGGAGATTCAAATTAATTAGTATTGTACTATCGATAACTATTTATCATCAGATAGGCTGGAAGTACGAGCTTTTTAACGGCAATTGATAAAATTTTCATTAATATACGAATCTTTGGAAATAAAAACTTTATTACAGTGAAACGGTTTTTAAAATGGAATCGAACAAAGAATAAAACTATAACAATTTCTGGATTGTTCCGCTTAGTTTGTATCGTTATCCGCAACTTGTTTTGTTACAGCAGTACCGAAGGAAATACGAATAGCAGGTATTTCTTAGATTCAAAACTACGATCCTGCAAAGATGCTTCATGCCAGTCTGCTTTATACCAGCTGGGTGTGTACAGGACGTGAGTAAAAAAATATACACGTCTCACTTGGAGCTCCGGGTCACTAGCAGACTATTTCTATTTATTTATGCAGACTGATATGGAATCGATAACCACCTCATTCAAATGGATTCAGCCACTACTGTGACTAGCGTTCTCAAACGGTCAAATATACAAACAAAAACGTATCGTAAGTCGTCGTGGCCTAAACGATAAGAAGTCCCGTGCAATCGTGTCTTGCGATGCACCGATGTTCCGGATTCCGCAGGTAGGTACCAATTTTTCTAATGAAATACGTCATCATCAGCCTATAGCAGTCCACTGCTGGACATAGTCCTCTCCAATTGCTCGCCACTGAGCACGATCCTCGGCTTCTCTCATCCAGCTCCTGCCAGCCACCCTGCACAGATCATTACTCCACCGAGCCTGAGGGCGTCCTGCACTGCGTTTTCCAATTCGCGGTCTCCTCTTAAGAACGTGTTTACTCCAATGGTTGTTGGTTGTCCGGCTAATATGGCCAGCCCATTGCCACTTCAGCTTACTAATTCGCAGTGCTNCTCGCCACTGAGCACGATCCTCGGCTTCTCTCATCCAGCTCCTGCCAGCCACCCTGCACAGATCATTACTCCACCGAGCCTGAGGGCGTCCTGCACTGCGTTTTCCAATTCGCGGTCTCCTCTTAAGAACGTGTTTACTCCAATGGTTGTTGGTTGTCCGGCTAATATGGCCAGCCCATTGCCACTTCAGCTTACTAATTCGCAGTGCTATGTCTATAACTTTGATTATATTATACGTACTTAACAGAAATTCACGATTGGCTTCCACGATAAAGGTACAAAACCGTGTAATAAAAATCAGCCCCTTAAAATTACAATTTGCATTATTACTGGTGGTAGGAGGTCTTGTACCACCACTCTGCCTCTTTTTGGCCTGAAGCAGCAGTGGCCGATTTGAAGGGTGAGGCAGCCGTTGTATTGAGACCTTAGAACTTAACACCAGGTGGGCCGTGATGTCGTCCACCCATCTAAGCTATAAAAAAAAAGTATCGAATCAATCTGAATCCTGCAGCGTTGAGCCAACTGATCTTAGTTACACTGCACTTACCCGGTCGTGGATCGGGTGAAGAGTCCAGAGAGGTCATTTCGTGAGTCCCTCACTTGGAAACCCACAAACAAAGAGGCCCCCGGCTCAAGCATAACGAAGAACATTCGAGCTCCGATCAAATAATAAATGTACGTAGAAAAGCTCGCGCCTAAGCTGACAGCTTAGTGCTGCAGTCCGCCCATAAGGACTTCACTTAGCTAGTTAGGCTGTCCCAAGACACACAATATCACTAAACTTCAATCGCTTAGTTATTCAGACTCAACGTGTCACAGGAAGTTGGAGAGGCCGCCTGTCATCTGTCAAACAAACAATTGAACTTTATATTTGCACAAATTTTCAAATGGCATAGTTTCTTAGAACCGGGACCCCAGGGGACCAGAGTCTGTTCTAATTAAAGTTTCTATGCGACTCCCTTGTTTACTTCCTTGCTTGGATATTGTGAATCTTGTTTGGTTTTGCGGTCACGGAGCTAAGGTACATGTGTGTTTGATTGTGAAATTATATTTTAAATTTAGTTATATTAAATTTTTCTTTGACACTACAAAACGAACTCATTCTGACGCTATATACTTAAAAGTTCATAAATGCTACAGCTTGAATATCAAAGTATACTTTGAGACATGAGTGTCATGTCTCAAAGTACGTCGGGTCATGAGGTCGCGCTCTCAATTTGTATTGTAAAATGATTGCCAACATTTAACATCGCAATACTAGTACAACCACTTTATAAATACACGAACATGGAAAAAAAAGTCAACGATATCACGATGACGTAAATGTGAAAGCCTCTATAATAACATCTGGAGCTTTTATTCTATACGTACCGCGAATAGTAATTTCATATTCATACATAGAAAGCTTTACTTGGAAGTTTTACGTTTCGATAAGCTCTTCAATATAAAGTTTTATGAAAGTATAACAGAGGGTGGCAGTTTTGTTATTAAATTGTTAGTGTTACGATCATACTAAGTATCTCTCTCAGTGTACGTTCCGCATTAGACTTTCCCACCATACGTTCGTAACGTATAATACTAAGCTCCCCTTAAGTTCTGTCTGGATCTACAAATTCNTTACTTGGAAGTTTTACGTTTCGATAAGCTCTTCAATATAAAGTTTTATGAAAGTATAACAGAGGGTGGCAGTTTTGTTATTAAATTGTTAGTGTTACGATCATACTAAGTATCTCTCTCAGTGTACGTTCCGCATTAGACTTTCCCACCATACGTTCGTAACGTATAATACTAAGCTCCCCTTAAGTTCTGTCTGGATCTACAAATTCAAGGGCTTCCACTCTGGAGGAACGTGACGGGCAATCGTCGTGATGCGATTAAGCTTTACTATTGGTAGGACGTCTTGTGAGTCTGCACGGGTAGGTACTAACACCCTGTCTATTTCTGCCGTGAAGCAGTAATGGAAAGTAGTTTGCAGAATGGGACAGCCGTTGTACTATAAAATTGAAACTTAGAAACCATGTTCCAAAATGGGTGGTGGAATTTAGTTTGGTAATGTTTATATGGTCCCTTAGCCACTTAACATGAGGTGAGCCCTGAGCTATTACATCCTTCTAAAGTGTCAATCTAGATTATTCCATAGGCTAAAATCGAAATAAGTAAAATATAGTTTTTCTATCATTTTTGTGTCATTTCCAAAGCCACTTAAAATACAGTTATAACATTATTAGATAATAAAAATCATGATATTATTACCAAACACAAAATGAAACACATTCACAATTTAGCCGGGCTCCAAATATAAAATAGTCCGGGTAATGACGAAGCGAGCCCCTGTAACCGGTTCACTCGACCCACGTACACGGCCATCGTTAGAAGAAAGCCGGTTTTTGCGCGCTCTTCATCCGGTGGTAATTTGATCCGGACGTTTTTGCCTATTCGTTTGAAGTATTAGGGCTTATGGATCCGTGAATTTGTGTCGTGTTCCGATTGGGTACGTTTTGGTTTATGATTAAAAAACCGAATTAATTCCGTACCTTTACTGCAGAGGCTGCTTGAATGCGGACTTTGTAAACTTTTTGAGATGTAGAAACTTTATTATTGTGTTACTTTGTGTGTTGTTATTTCTAGAACTTTGAAGCATTGCGAGCCACTGACGACGGACAAGATGGACTGACTCCAAATTATTTTTTATTTTTTGTATTGCTTATATGGGGAGACGAGCTCACATCCCACCTGGTGTTAAGTGGTTACTGGAGCCCATAGACATCTACAACGTAAATGCGCCACCCACCTTGAGATATAGGTTGTAAGGTCTCCGTATAGTTACAACGGCTGCCCCACCCTTCAAACCGAAACGCATTACTATTAAATATAGCTCCTCAGACAAGGTCGACTCAGCGTGCCGACCTGAAGCGACTAGTCTCCAAATGGAGCTCAAAGTATAACAGTTGCGAGCCCGCAATTGATATTTTAGTTTTTATCAGCCTAGTGACTAACTAAAATTTTACCAAATTCGTTTCTCCTTCTTCAAACGAGGCTTGTGGAGAGTATTAAACGGTAGGCCGCGGCTTGGCTATGCCCCTGACATTGCTAGCATCCATGAGCGACAGTAACCACTCACCATCAGGTGGGCCGTATGCTCGTTTGCCTACACGGGCAATAAAAATAATAATAATCATGAAGTCGGAATTTAAAACAAAGACTACTCTGATCCGAGTTCACTCACCCCGCATGACAGCACATTTTGAATTGTTCATAAGGTGCCAAGAATCCAGCATTAGTCTTTAATGTAATTGTGTTAAAAATCAGCTACTGCGTTTTTCATTATAATAAATAGTAGACATGAGAGAAACGACAAAGGAAAGAGTTTCATCGTACGGATGAAATTGCTGGGTAGAACAGAAGCTCCGAAATTTAGTGTTTGGAACTTGTATACATATGTATATGCAAACTTATCTATTCAGACATCTGTCACATATCTTCTGCTCTACCGTAGCCACTACCGACACTAAGTAAGTCACAGAGTGGGCCCATCCAACTGGCTGTCAACGTATATGCCTTTTTCTACCGTGGAGCAGTAATGCGTTTCGGTTTGAAGGCTGGGGCAGCCGTTGTAACTATACTTGAGACCTTAGAACTTAAATCTCAAGGTGGGTGGCGCATTTACGTCGTGGATGTCTATGGGCTCCAGTAACCACTTAACACCAGGTGAGCTGTGAGCTCGTCCACCCATCTAAGCAATAAAAAAAATATTACGTAAATTTTACAATATAAAAAAATCAATGATGTTTTCTGGATTTTACATTTTCATCTCAATTTGATAGCTTGAAGCATATAAAGGTCATTGTACATTCTCGACAACTTATTAAAATTCCCCTCAAGTAGGGTGACCACACGATCGCGATAAAACATGCTCTGAACGACAAAACGTGAGAGATTATACTAAATATATACAGATAATATTCATCTCGACAATTTGGGAAGCGAAATTTTACGTTGAATCGTAAAGATAAGAGTTGAATTATTACGAAACTGAACTGAAGCGAACACTTTAACGTACTTGTTTCAAATCCATTGTAAAGAAGACTTTTAGCCGTGAATAGGCAGAAGAGATCATCATCTACGTTGCCATCCAGCCACTCATTGGTTTATGCTCTGTTAGAAAGAGATCGCGACGCTCAAGCCGCTGCCCACCGTGAGTAGTGTAGATCGGATTATTTATATATTAACTGTTCATTATAACACTACAAGTAACTTCATTGTAAAACTTATTCAACGAGTATTACTCTTTAATTAGTATAGAAGAAAATATTTCTGACATTATACTTTTGTATTAAAGCTTTCATACAAAATTAACAATGAAGGTTTCTTTAAGCCAGCACTCAGTATAAGCTCTATGCTCTAAGAACGTAATGAAGGGTATTCTTGGATACATGAATCGGTTCGCGGTTTAATTTGGCCAGGGACATACAGTTCCCGGATTAGAGAGTCTCGGATAAAAATACAGAGGAACAAAGCCTGACAAGGGTAAAGAAAAACCCTCCCTTATCTAAGCCTAAGGGCGCGCAATTGTAGCCCAATATACCCTCGAACGTTGCATGCAACAAAATAATAGCCAGGCTCTATAAAATAAATGTAGTTGAGGTGTGGAAATAAAGGGCTCGGTGATAAATTATGTAAGCCGACCGACCAAGAAAATAGCTACGCTATAAAAACCGGCTGAAATTATATTAAGTTTGAAAAGTTTCCGACCGTAAACCTCTCTGCCGGGATAGTTCGAAGATAAGGTTTTGAATATTATTATTTTATTGGGTCATATTTTGGAACAAATATGTATTATTTGAGATTGGTTCCCTCGTTGAGTTGTCTTCAAGTTTTCAATAGTATAACTCTTATAACAGAGACAATACATTATAATGTAGTGTCTGTGAGTGATCAGCTGTATATCCGGTTAAAATTACAGTTTACTTTCACCGTATTATTTCAGGCGCTTCGAGTTTTCATGATCATAGATGACTAAAGTCCTCATAGAAATTTTCAAATATAGCGCTAACTTTGTCTAATAATAAAGAATCTGGCTTTCTTTTTCACACAGAAATACTCGTAGCTAACAGTGGCATGAAGTCTGACAGTCTGTTTGCCTTGGGGTTTCATCTTCATGATGAGAGGATCCCAGGTGTTAGAAGTGTAACATAAGTGGCAAACCTTTATAGGTTGTGTGTTCGTGGAATTAACTTGTATTCTATAAAAAATATTTGAGCTTTATCACATTGCATATGAGTACTAGAAAGAATATATGAAAACTAGAGCTTTTAATAACCGCTTTGTGTTCCTTGACTCTATGTGTAAGAGCCCACAGTCACAGTTCGGTCTCTAGACACCACGTTAACCCACCACTTAACTCAATCACTAGTCTACGTCTACAAGTATCGGTAGAAAGCTTCAAGCGTGTACTAAGCAATTATACGTGACAGATAACTCAAGCATCGCTAACACTGTGTCAAATGTCGGGAACTCATTTAAAGTGAAAATCGTCGTAAGAACCCGTTAATTAAGGGCTATAATTATAATTAAGTGTTATAATTACGTACCATGAACTATTTATAATTCTGACGGCATTCATACACAGCAGACATACACATATAAAGCAAATAACAGTTCAGTCCTGGGTAGCATTGAACGAATGCTTAATGGCTACGTAACAACATGTTTCTTTGTGTATTTTTTTATTGCTTAGATAGGTAGACAAGCTCACAGCCCACCTGATATTAAGTGGTTACCGGAGCTCATAGACATCTACAACGTAAATGCCACCACCCAACTTGAGACATGAGTTGTAAGGTCTCACTTTTAACAGTACAACGGCTGCCCTGCCCTTCAAACCGAATCGCATTACTGCTTCACGGCAGCAATAGGCAGGGCGGTGGTACCTACCCTTGCGGACTCACAAGAGGTCCTACCACCAGTCTTACGTACCACTCGCTATATAGTAACGCACGTATTGATACGAGGTATTGTAGCAAAATTTGAATGTTCCGTATGCTCATAAAGCGCATATTTTATTTTAATATGAATATTATAGGTGACCATCCAGCCGGAATGAGCTGCCGATAACGAACTGACATAGGTCAGTGGACAGCGCTTGAATCGATACGCGACGCAGGAAAGTCGTATACAACAAAATTTTGTTTGCTATTTAATTTTGTGTGTTTTTTACTTTTAATTTGATTGTCTAGTTGTTTAGGTAAGGCCAATTTTGCACCAAGTACTTTACCGGGGCTAGTTCATA
This sequence comes from Bombyx mandarina, assembly GCF_003987935.1. The sequence continues at coordinate 199,465 of NW_021011686.1, read as the reverse complement.
TCCTGAGACACGTGGGGAAAGATTGTCGTCCTTTCAGCGGAACGCAATGGGCATTAACAATTCTTTTTATTCTTTCATTGAAAAATAAGCTACATTATTAGAAAAAACCTTTAAAATCGTTAATAAAAAATAATCTTCAATTACCAATATTAATATTTAAATACGTTTGACTTTTGTTTATTCTCAAATGACGTTTTATGCAATAATTCACTTTAGTCTGTATTTTTATTAACTCTGTGTGCGACTTAATGTTAATTTTGTTATTAAACAAAATCGACATTTAATTTTGATTTGTACAAAGAGCTTATTGATAATCTCAAAACGCTTTTCTAATTTCAACTGAAAATATGAAGGTTCGTTGTATCTATGAATACGAAGTATGACGATCTGATCGTGTTTTATTGTATTTTCTTCGATTTTCGCGAGTCATAAATATAATTGAATTAGTCTGAATTTTTTATACCAACGTGCTTCCGATCGGACAAATTGACCACCAAAGCAAAGTAATTTGGAAAGTCTTTGAGTATAATAGTTGAAACCTAGTTGATGGACCTTTCCATCCATTAACTCTTCAAAGGCCTAACTCACTCCCAACTTTAAGACTCTGAATGACAAGTTATCATACGCGACACATTAGGCTGGCGTTCTATTAGTGGCAACTGACAACTCGGTAAGTAGCGACCATCTGCGGGGAAGTTTGCCCGGCGATGCTTCGACGACGACTTACAGTTTTAATATCGGCAAAGAGAAACTTGTCAGGTCTGATGCATGGCGACTTCTGGGACTAAACTATAAACGTACGATCTTATTGTGATTGTTCTTATTGTGATGATATCGGAAAGTATCATTATATTATTGTTACTTTTCTTAGTTTCTAAAATTCATTCCTAACGATATCGGGTAAGGCCGTGTGCTCAAGACTCAATAAGATATGTCAATCTCTAAGACAACTGTAACATTTTAAAAACAAGTTGAATTCGCTCTTCTAATGATAAAATAAATAAATAAAACATGTGTGCAATTCACACGTGGTAGAAGTGAAACCTTCAAAAATTATAATACAATTAACCTAAATGTCTAAGTATATGTAAAATTTTGTCATTAGTAAACTAATAATTGTAAATCATCTTTTATACTATGAGGTAGCGCCCTCTGTGAATTGATATTTTAACTTCACGTATAATGTGTTCTATCTCATTCTCTCGCCGGCTGAATCCTATACATTTATGTGTTTGGATCTCCATGGACTTATTTTTTCGTTTCATCGAGTTTGAAATCACAATGATTCTAAAGAAGTTTCACTTCAATAAGGTAAAACAGAAAGTACACGGAGGCTATAAGCATCGCCGCCCTGTAATGGGGTGCGCAGTTAAAGATGCTGTTTCGTCCAATTTTCACTGAGGATTATTTAGGAGAGAAACGGGAAAGTTTTATCGTTGGTAGTTAGTTACTGTTATGAGGCGAACGGGCGGCCCTTAGCGCGGCTTTATGGCGCATTCGATGGCTGCACACTTGGAAATGTAAATAACAGACGAACGCGGCTAGCCTGTATCGTTATCACTTGTCCAGGCTTTAGTTCGGGATGCTCGATATCCGATTTGATTAGTCGCTCTCTAGTGTACTGCTCGACCCGAACCTCATCACGGGCCGTAATATTTCTGTTGACAAGACAAAGGTCAATCAATCTCTGCATTTATCACAAAATACATGTGACGTCAGAGCACTGAGAATAGTTCATGAGAAAACTTAATGATACGTACTGATAATAATAATTTAGATAGGCATCCTGGACATCGCACGCACGTTTGCAATCGAACGACACGTAGTTATTTTGCACCAAGATATTTTAAAGTTTTACTTGTTAAGAGTTACAGTTTCATCTAAATTTTGTTTAAGTAGACATTTCAAGTGACAGCCAATATTATAATTTAATTGTATTTAAATAATATTAGTCAGTTTAAGTAGAATTTGTGTATAATATTTTATAATTTTGANTTAAAAAAACATTTGTTAAATACGTTATAACCATTTACGTAAATTAATTGTGTTATTATAGTATAAGCTAGTTGAATGGTTTATACGCTATGTTTGTATAAAGCGAGTTACCTGCAGTCAAACTGCATAAGCAGTTTTGCGGGGCATGTTTTGAATGTAAGTGTAACTTCTTATGAATAAATATATTACATACATACATACATACATACATAAAAGTGCAATAGCTGCTACCAACAGACATGGAGCCAGATGTTTAGTGCAACGATGTTGGAAATAATTTGAGAATACACAGAGGTATTTAATGTTGGTCGCCGTATATCCAGAGGTCCCAAGCGATAAGACTTACCAGGAAATTACCGAGGATCCGAACGGCAGCGCGGTGTGCTCCGCCCGTTACACATAAATGTAACTTGGCGTAGTAAATCATTTTTGAAACATTAAAGAGGTATTCTAAATTTAATTTACGACCTTAAACCTTTAAATGGAAAAATGTTAACAAAAACTCAAAAGGAGCTCGTTTGTAAGGGTGAACGCCCTCTAAATCTTTTTAATTGGTCTCCCTTCATTTTTTTGGGCAAGGAAACCGAGGCCACGTTTGCTAATCAACAACTCATTAAAACAACCGTAAATCTTAAGTCGAATTTAAAAATAAAATACCAAAATAATTATGTTATCATTTATCACAAATTACTTCTAACAATTTTCTTGAAATTAAAAATATTTAGCAGTGAACTATGCCTAAATTTAGTTAAAATAGTTGAGATAATTTATTTACTCATTATTTATTGTAATTTTATTCATAAAAGTACTATTTTGATGTGCTATTTTGATGTACTGTGATATTTTCAAATAACTTTTTTTTGCTTTTTAAGCTACACAGTAGATCGCCTGTGGCTCTGATGTAAAATTAATAAACATTACGAAACAAATCACGCGCTGACATCTTGCCCCGAACTAGGATTCCGTGTACTTGTGATACAGCAGTCAGAAATTACTCTGCCAGCTTGAGTCGAATGCTCATCTGCCATCTTAGCAGAGGGGCACATAGCCATTTAGTAGTTAGCCCTTATAGAAGTTGGACATGAAGACATAAACGCTACCAATTTAATAACTAGAAACGCTACCCATGGGCATAGGCGATGCCAAGGTATTATTGTGTGTAGCTTTGAAAGTTTTCAGGTGAGAAGTTGGGCTCGAACAGAATCTTCAGATATGTTGATTTAGCATTTTATCATGGCTTTGACTGCTATGACACACACATCGTCTTCTCGCATTAAAACTGTATAATCTCAAAACTTACTAATTTTACAGGAGAGTTTTAATATTATATGAAAACTTTTTATTAATTTTTTTATTTAATTAATATTTAATATTAAGCATCTTTGCAACATTATTTTTTATTTTTTACCAGTTACATTATCTGCTTCTTAAAGTAAGATAAAATTATGTATTAACTTTGTTAATAGTAGTCAAAATATCATCATCATCATCATCTTAGGCCTTACAGCCCAGGGTGGGCCTTAGCCTGGTCCAGTATGTCTCTCCAGACTGCTCTGTTCAGAGCTTTCTCCTTCCAGTTCTTGACACCGATATTTTTGAGGTCGCGTTCCACGCCATCCAACCATCGGAGTTTGGGTCTGCCACGACTTCTGCGGCCCTCTGGTTTGCCATAGAGCAATTGTCTCGGCATTCTGGTACTCTCCATTCGAACCACATGTCCTGCCCATCGTAGGCGTCCAATCTTTATAGTTGTTATGATGTTAGGATCTTTGTAAACATCATACAACTCGTGGTTATAGCGCGTCCNGCCATCCAACCATCGGAGTTTGGGTCTGCCACGACTTCTGCGGCCCTCTGGTTTGCCATAGAGCAATTGTCTCGGCATTCTGGTACTCTCCATTCGAACCACATGTCCTGCCCATCGTAGGCGTCCAATCTTTATAGTTGTTATGATGTTAGGATCTTTGTAAACATCATACAACTCGTGGTTATAGCGCGTCCTCCATATCTCGTTTTTCCGCACAGCACCGAATATCCGTCTTAGAATCTTACGCTCGAACACAAGTAGACGGTTCTCATCTTTTTTGCTGAGTACCCATGTCTCTGAGCCATAAATAAGAATGGGTCTCAGTAGGGTCTTGTATAAAAGAATTTTGATATTTCGTATAATATAGTCAAAATATGGGTAAACTAAAAAAAAACTAAAACTAAACTACGCTCTTTTGACAGTATTTATGAGAAAAATACTGGTGATACCAAATGGTTCCGCATATTACCTAACTCAATTTCAAATATCTTTGGAAATTGTACACTTTTAATGCGAAAAGACGATATGTACATATCGTATATGTATAGCGGCTACATCGACACGTGCAGGCATCGTCAGCCGGCGTCGGCAACAACATTCAAGGGTCCGGCTCAAATTTCCTTTCAATTGAAACAGCACCTGTTCTACCCTTCAAACCACATCGTTGCTACGTTGGGAATAAAGATGAAGGTTATTTCTTGGTGCTGTAAATGTGTGGTCAAGCTTGCTGTCCTCTTGTTATTAAGGAGTTAATGGAACACATAGACAAAACAACAAGAATACCGCCCCCGATCTTCAACCAAATAAATAGTCAGTAAAACTATCCAAAGCCATGTCGATTCACAGCACGTCGAGGCGTTCCACTGTCCACGCTGCAACGCTTACATCCCACGTCTGAGACATAATTACAACGCTGCTTGTCGTAAGGCACTCTCTGTAGGACCTGCTCTAGACGTATGACACTCCACAAATCCCTTAGAAGGGAATTGATAGCAGCAATAATTACATTACGCAACACTCATTTACGCTGATACTAATTGAAAGACGGTCACTATTTACCAAAAGAATTCTTCAGTCGGCCGAGCAAATATAAACAGTAAAACATTACCCTTGTTTGACGTTACAAGAGTGTATGTAGGGGCAATAAGGAAAAGTCGCAGCCCCGGGGAATGTGGCTGATGGGCTACGATTAACTATAGTGATCGATTAATGTGCCCGGCCTTACATGAACAATAACCGGACGGAACAACCGAAATAATATTGTGCGGAATATTCGTGAACAAAACTCTATATATATATTGTACTTTTGTTACCAGTTTAGTTGTCACTTTTAGCGATAAGGCAGCGCACCCTACGCTCTGGTTCTCTTTTTATTCGCTTTGATTATAGCAGTGCAGCTTGCTACTTACTGTACAATAACTAAGGTCGGCACACGAACAATATTACGTGATGTTTAAGGTATGTCTCATGCCTCAAAGGATCTCGAGATGGCGATATTTGTCGAAGTGGACCTCGTCCTTGGAACCGGTAAGCTCATAGGTCTACTATTATTCGGGTAATTACTGATGATTGGGCGCTTGTGAGCTCACACGGGGAGGCGAGGCAGCATGTATTAAACGCATCCCCTGTATTATTGAAAGGATGTACATACTTTTATTCCATTTTATTTATATTACCTCGATAATTTTTGTACATAGAGCATGTGGCAAATACAATGCAACATGATGCGTATATATTTTAGTATAAATTACGTTAAAAATGTTCAATTTGTAAGAGTTTGAACATTCGGTTTACAGCTTTCATGAGAACGGCTGACTAGTGCGTTGTTACAAGAAAGAAATAAATAGATAATTGTGTCAACAGCTCCGCCACTACACGCCACTACGCCGTACAACACTAATAACCGCAGTACCGCCCTTCGCAGACATTTCTTTATGATTCTAATAGAACGATCTAAAAAGACCAAAGTATGAAAGGACACAGCAACCGAAGCATGAACAACTATTTTAGCGTAACCTAAATGGCTCTACAAATATAAATAGTTCAGCCTTTATCAGTTGGTTTTATCAAGAAATGATTCAGTGGAAACATTTTCTGCAGCACAACTAATACTGAGCCATCACTTCAAAGTATTCAATTGGAAAGTGCAGGAGCCTTCATTCACGAGCTTTCCGGGAAGTAATAATTCCAAGTTTTTTATCGGAAATCGCTTATGCAAAGAACTAACTCTTAGGTGCGAGTTGAATTCAATTTTGATATCGGGTGCTCTTCCGATCGGGCACTACATCCTTACTTACCGGTCGTTGTTATACAGACATGCTTTCCATGAGAAATTTTCTGTAAAGCAGTCAAATAGAATTTTAGATTTCCTACCTGATGGCATCGTTACGTATAATATGTGACAACGTATTTTTTTTTAAAGTATTTGCAAATCATTTATTTATATTTTAGAGAAAAAAACACGGAAGAGGTAATTTCAACGCCCATTAAAAGCACGTCGCTACTATCGATATTATGCCATTGTATATAGATGCAATGCATAATAAGTTAATCTCTTTTTAAGCATATCTACGATTCGTCAAATTCTCTCCGCACCACTTTTCGACGGGTTTCCTTAATCCTTTTTATAATACCTTTATATAATGAACGCTTTTCCAAACACAGTCTAAAAAGTGTAGATTAACGTGAGCATACGCCTGTCTCTATTTGGTTTATCATGTCTGTCTTGTCACTTACCACAAAATGAGTAATTTCAGCGGCTTCGACAAGCAGTAAAATATTTAATAAGTAAATAAAAGCCGAGATAAAGCAACGCGCAAGCGTCTTCGTGGACGTCGTGTTCCTGACATTCTTTTGAAAATGATGAGAATTTTCAATCCTTTCGAGGCGCCTTTTACATCATTTTCTGAAGCAGCGCTCCCGCCACACGGAAATTATGCTTTAATTAACTTCATCTCTTTTTTTTTCTTTCTCGAGGATACTTTAATTATTTCACTTGTAGAGACTTAACAGGCTTTTTCGCGAAGTGAAAATATAAAGGCTGTTGATTTAGAAAGCTGCTCAGATAATGTGAATAATGCTGTAGATCACCTATTTGCGTGATGTAGTAGTTGTTTATCGCCCTACCCTGGAAACGCAAGTACTAGCTGTACTGGGCTGAAGGTTTTAAATAAAACACAATACTTTTTTTCTGGGTTCCGTAGCCAATTGAAGGGAGTAATGGATACTTTAGAATGTTTGGCTCTAGCCTAGAATAACCCTACTCCATCTCTTACCTTGGGTGCCCGTAGAAGCCGTTTAAGGGACGCCCACAGAGTATTATATCGGTGGTAGCGCGTATAATAGGCATGTAGGGCTGGTTGGACAGTTAGGTTTGCAAGTAAAATTGAAACTTCGACCTGATGTCCCAGCGTGGGTGACGGCGTTCACATTACGATATCTATAAACTCATAGTGGAAAGCAATTACTCTTCACACCAAATGAGCTGTTAGCTCGATCACCGACATAGGTACGCAATAAGTAATCAACAAGTAACAGATATTCATTATGTACATACTTCTAGTCGTCGCCACACTAGTGAAGTTAAATATATTTTGTTTTGGTTTGGTTAATATGGAAAGTTATTGTTCTATAGAATCCATTCAACGACCAACGACGAGGTTACTACAAACATCACTTTTCACCTTCCCCTCAATCTGAGCTGGGACTACGCATGATGTGGCGACGCGTCGTATCCATCTTGGAGTATAGATTTTTTTATGGAATAACGACTGGCAAGCAGGTCTGGAGAATCAGTGGATGGGTTAAATTTGAAAATCTTATCTATAATACTTCTACTACTAACCGAATAAATTTGATTTACATTCAAATGTCTTTGGCTTATAGCAGATAAATAATTGAATTAAATAAAGATTTCACATATTGGTATAAACTTCAGGATCGGCTAGGCATCTTTTATATTAAGACAAAATCGCTTCAAGTCTTATGAAAAATGAAAATCTTTTCAAATATCGTTACAGAAGGATCCTAATTTGCGATTCGATAATTTATTTGAATTGATTCAGAAACGAAATCGAGAGAATTCGGAGAGATATTTTCCTCTTTCTTAAAATGAGGCGTAATAATATTTTATCAATATGGACGACAGATGAAAAATTTCTCACAAAATACTTTTACGGTAATAAACATGGACGCAACCGACTTTAATTAGTCACTTTTTCTGTAATACAGAAATAGAGCAGAGGGAGACTAACTCGTAGGCACCAAGTTGGCCGTCCTAATATCACTCGAAATGATACATGCCGGGGGTTGGCCTTTTTTCTTTGTTTGGCCGGATTTATCATGGCGAATGGACAGCGGAAATGCTTCCTCCGGGACCGGCAGGGAAATATACGGTGAAAAAATGTGAACGTAATCTTTATGGGGTGTGCGGAAATAGTGGGTCGAGCGTTGGGTTCAGAGGTATTATGGTGTTATGGGATGATGACCTGGATGTACGAAGCCTTCCAGGCTATATGCATGGGATGAGTTGTACTTTTGCAGGATTGCTTTCCGGGGCGAGAAATAATTTCGTATTAAATTATTTTTGTTTGTGAATACTTTTTTAATACAAAATACAGGAATTAGTAAAAAATATCTGACATGTTGTATTGGCGCAACTTTTTAAGTAACTAGTAGAGCATTGATACAGGCGCACAGACTCAGTGCATGGCTCCCGGTCTGATAAACAAGACAGCTGTTATTCCAGTAGCACTAGGATTGCGACCTCTTCAAAGCGGCTACTGTCTAGGTGGAGAGATCATCTACTCATCTACGTGAAGAAATAATTGAAAGCCAAGAGCCATTTGCGACTTGTAACCCTGAGCAATTGTTGTGGTAAATATTCCTCATAATTAGAGCGAATGGCTCCATTAAATCTCTGTTTCGTATGTTATTATTGGTTTTCCTTGTATTTTCCTTCTGTAAAGATTTCGTAAATCCCATTATGTGGAACGTTCAACGTTTTATGTACTTTGCTAGCAGGGAATTCTACCTACGCTGATATAAATACAGTATTTACTGATTTCAAGATGGAATGCGTGAAAGACGATATGTGTAAGAAAGGAGTGAGCGAAGAAATGGTATATAATAGAGAAGTATGGAAAGGGAAAACATGTTGCGGTGACTTCAGGTGACTGGGAGAAGGGCAGGAGAAGGATGATAATTACTGATTTCCAGCTATGGTGGAATTCCACTGCTTAAGAAAATGATAAGACTACTTCTTAGATCTATCTTGTTAGATCTATAATCGGTATTCATTTTTTTTTAATTAAGTAGATTTAACGTCCCACCTCGGTTTAAGTGATTAACAGAGCTCATAGATGATTGTCGATGCCCAACTAGTGGTATAAGGTCGAGGATCAATTTGATCAATTAACAGCAATATGCCCTACAACCAATAATTTCGGTAATTTATAAATTTTGTCGATTTCATTTTTATTAGAGTCGAAACCGTACCTGAAAAGTGGTCCCGGGTAGGTAGGTACCCGTTATGTAAGTGAGCATGTAAGTGATGCTTACGGGATTTGGACAAGAAATAGTTTCTTTGCTTGCTTTTTATCATCATATTTTTCGTTATACCCATCTATTAAATTCTAATTGATAAGTCATTGTATGTATAATCAAATTCGATTTAATATATATCAAAAAGCTAATTTCTTAAAAACAATTCCGACTCTGTTGTGTTCTATCAGTGAAGTATCCGTAAATGTAATTTATCGGTAAAATAACCTTAACTAGCTTCGGATCCTGAGTGAGCTTAGTTTCAGGTTAGTTTTAATTAATCCGGTTCTGGTAAAAGTTGAAACCGGATAGTTTAAACCGTGTAAACTTATATCGTATTCCTCCCTGTAGAACCGTTTTTCGATTTTAGTTATTTAATAATGACAACTCGGCACGTCGGCTCAAATACGACCTGAGAATACGGAACCTAGTGATATTAACAGAGACTTAAAACTTGCCTTTTGTCACACATCAGTTTAGATGAATTATATTCATATTATCTTAGTGATAGATAATGTTTTTCATATGAAGACGGAAGAAATGAGTCAAATAAATGGATAATTCAACGGAAAAAGATGCTTTTAGAATGCGCCAGGCCTACGAACGCCAATGAACGCCCATTTCTTATTGTTACACAACGAGCTTAGGAAAGCATAGCCCACTGTCACAGCGAAATCCTTCGAGGAACGTACGTGAAGCTTATCTTGATCTTTTAGACAAGCACAATAGAACTTTATGGTTTCTTGTGTTCAACTGTATTGCAGTAAGCTTTGTTTGGATACCAGTTGAAAGCTTTGGTGTTCATTTTGCTGTTTGTCAGGAGACTGTCATCTGTTCTCTGATTAGTGGCATTAGCAACCCTAGTCTGGATGCTGTAGCCCATCATCAGACTTGAGGTTGCAATTTATTATAAATGAAATAACGCCGTTTTTGTCCTTTCATATTGCTTTAATTAATCTGACCACTACACCACTGATGTTGACAGGTGTACTGGCTCATGTTCTACCAGATACAAACAGTAACCAGTAACTGTTTTCGCAGACAAAGATACAGGATGCTGGCAGCCTGTGCAGGCCCACAATGTTATTCCTCCATTGCGGCATTTGTTCGTAAAAACAAACTTACGGATTTGATCTTAATAATACGCAGCTTATACCGAAGATATTAATCCGACCAAGAATAGAACGCAGATTCAATCATTTGACATTTGAATAGATTACTTTAGAAAATCACAGCATATACAAATAAAATATAAAAATCAGTTCACATTAAAAAACCGAGAGGAATCTGAAAATATCATCAAACATATGAAACCGTTCTGCATCAGTATTCAAAGCTGCGGGTACAGCCTTTTCCTTATTCAAATATTACAGAGTCTTCAAGCATCTTAATGATTTCTCCTTTGACAAATGACTGAGTTCATCTTGCGCTGTTTTTTGACACAAGCCGTGGAGAGCTCTTTATGTTTTACCGAACAGTAATCAGGTTAACAGGAAGAGTTATAATTTAAAATCCAACATTAAATTGGACACAGACGGTAACAGACGATTTTATTGCCAATGAATATAGTGTGGCATCTCACTGCACGGCGTGCGTGTGTGTCGTGTAACAATTGTAACAAACAAACTAAAACAATTTCGTACAAATTGTTTAGAAAGAAAGAAAGAAAGAAATCATTTATTCGCCAAGCATAGTGAAAATGAGTTATTACATAAATTAAAAGCAGCGTGTATGCTTTGTCATTATTTGACATGCGAATTTTAGTGCAGTGCATAGTTATAATATTATATAATTTACCATTCATTCATCCATAATTCAACTAATAATTAAAAAATCCATTTATTTTCAATATCATCCCTAAGAAAATCATTTATGTGATAATAATTTTCACTAATAAGATTATCTTTTAGTTTTAAAAAAAAATGAAAATCGTCTAAGTCTCTTAATTTCTTCGGTAGTTTATTAAATATCCTGACGCTCATACCTAGTATACTATTATTCTTTAATGTAGTTTTGGATTTTGGAAAACATAGTTTATCGTCGCGTCGATTTCTGTTTGCCACATTAGACATCTTTAGGCAACAAATTCATTCCAAGTCCACTGTTGTTAATCAAATCACTGCATCCAAACCCAGATACTCTTTTTTTAAAGAAATGGTATAGTTCCGTCTTTGTTAAGCGAATTTGTCGAAAAGAAAAGTCTTCGATATCTAGTTTTATGGCTGGATGTGTTTGCCGCGTGCCTCGTGAATACTTTGTGCAGTGATGGATTCGCGCGCAGGACAAGCGAAAGTAGCCATCAGATTTTCGTAATTTGCTTCAATTTACTGGAAGATGTTATCGATCAATATACAATAAAACGGGAGACTGCGGTGTGTCTGTACATTACAGAAAAGTAATAACAATACAAAGGGGGATAGCTAAACAAGAGTGATAGAACTTAAACCAGCGATTTATGGAATTTATTATCTTTTTCTGTGAAATAAAGAAACATTAATGCACGACTCCGAAACTACTGAAGAAATTTTCATGAAGTTTTTCCGTGGAGATTTTTTCACAGGAGAGTATTAAAATATAGCTACAAATTTTTTGTGGCTTTATTTCATTATAACCGGAATTCGAAAAAAACTTGATTGATTGATTGAGTATTTTAGATAGTAGATTTGATAGAGATTGAGTATTGATTGATTGATACTATCTATCTATTTCCGTGCAGAAGTAAAAATTTCCGTAAGAAATTCCGTATAGAAATATGTTTGAACCCTGAAAAATAATATCGTCTATCTTTCATGCTACTACTGCGATACCATAGTCTACGCTGGCGGGAAGCTGCTATAAACATATATTAAGATATATGACTATCGAAATCATTATGACCGTATGCTCTTATCTATGAAGTAGGCAAGACGAGGATGTGTAAGACGGCTTGGAAACCGTTATGAGTTGTGGATTCCCAAAATTAAGTCTCGACCCGATTGTCATAGTGTACACATAAAATTACTATTTATTTTCATTGTGTTTAGGCGATTTGCAAGTACCGTCATCTTAATTGGAGCGAGACATTACGAGTCAGTCCTGTCTGCCGTACAGTCTACCATAAGAGTAGAACGACCGTTATACAGTGAGAAACTCCGACCACATTCTTTCATTGTGATGTCTATGAGACACGCAGACAGTTTAATATCCTCCGTCTACAGAAACAAACTCTATTTGGAAATTATCCCGGTTTTCAATGCCTCTTAGTAGTAAATGTTTCAGTAATTAATTGCCCACATTCTACGGGTAGTTTCCACTTATAATCTGATTCCATTATAAGTCATTAATCACGTCACCTTTTTCTTTTATCATGTAGCACCATATTTCACACTAGTCCTAAGACATTTAATTTGATTATGACTAACTAACGATTTGTAAGGAAATTATTTTCTCGTTTTTTTTATTCATACCATCGTTTTATTGGCGATGACTATGCTAGTTTTGTTCAGGCGAGTTTGCAGCCCGCCCGATGATTACCGAACAGACCGGACCTCTTGTGAGTCCGCACGGGTAGGTACCACCACTCTGCCTATTTCTGCCTTGAAGCAGTCATGGTGGGTGGCGCATTTACGTTGTAGATGTCTATTATGTCTATCTATGGTATGATGATGATGTCTATGTATGTATGTCTATCTATGGATTTAGATGGCTCCAGTAACCACTTAACACCAGGTGGGCTGTGAGCTCGCTCGCATCTAAGCAATAAAAAAAATATAAAACTTCCTAACGCGAAGTTGTGTGTCTCATGGTTGATGCTGAGGAAGTCTGTCTAATTATCTCAGTAAAAAGAAGTAGAGTTAACCGAAGTAATAATATGTGCTTTACATATTTTATTGGTTGCTTTATCTTAATATTTTTTCTAAAGAACTTTATTCGTAAATTCTCTCTCTTTTGCCTACCATTTTTATACATATAACTGAATAAATAAAAACGATAAAAAATTCTTTGTAGTTGTAAACCAAGTTAGATACTAGTAGATTTTGTTTTGCGAGATTTGTTCAGTTTGAAGGCGCGCAGGTATTGCCAAAGTTCGCACGTAAATAAGCCGTGAAACGTACCGAGCTTTCGTGTGATACACCACGGGGCGGACTAGTGATGGGAGACATGTCGATATTATATTTGCAGACCAAATAAATGATATCATGAAAATGTTGCGATTTTTATTTTACCTATTTGTGGCATCGATGGTCAGGTAAACTCACGCTCACGGACACTCAGGATACACCGAGCGCGCGACACAGTATTACCGTGGGAACACAGTGCATCCTGATCAATACTGATTATCAACAACTCAATAACAACAAATTAAATTATAAATAAGCTCTCAATGAATATACAAAATTAAATATACTTATATATTTTTTTTTATTAGAAAATATATTTATCGAAAATCCAGTTCCATTAATAGTTTTTCTCGGTACTCTTAGTTCAAGCTGGTCAGTTTTTACATCCGTAACAAACCCATAATAAATCAGAGCAGTGATTTACTGCTCATCCATCAATATAGTTGTTCAAACATCATCATATCATATTTGGAGTGCAAAATAATATAAATACATTACATTTGGGTGAATACGAAGATATAACGGCCGTCTGGTGTAGTGGTAAGTGACATGGTCACTACACAGGGGGTCGCGGGTTCGAATCCCGACAAGGGAAGATATTGGTATGAAAAATATAAAATGTCTTTTCCAGGGTTATGGATGTATATTAAATATATGTATGTGTATAATAAAAATCTTACATTTATTTCCGTTATCTGGTACCTGTAACACAAGCTCTTTACGAACTTACCACGGGACCAGTTAACGAGGCGTGATTGTTAGTAAATATTTATTTATTTATTTATAACAGAAGTGCGAGTGTATCATGCGATAAATTTTGTACACCCTAAATAAATTGATAAAGTTTTAATCTGTGCGGTTCAGTTAACTTTACAACACTTGGCTACTTCAATTAACAGCGCTGTCTAAAAAATAGACAAGACCAGAAATGAGATAATAAGATAAATAATAGATTAAAAGAGCCGTGGCCTTCACAATTTTGAATGAAACAAAGAAAATGTCGATGTCGATATCGATAACTGAACTTTCTATCACTACGGAACGAAGCGTTGCATTGTGGGTAGCACGGCCACGACATTACGGCCGCGATTCATACGAAATGACTTCATCTTTATTCCTCGCGCAATAACGTTCAATTCCAACTGCAGCAGTAGTTAAATAGTATGCATTTGTTATTGAATGCTTGTTTACTAGTCTGTGAGTTATGTGTTTATTAAATAGTTGAATTGATGTTAGAAGGCTGAGTTTCGGTTCGGTCAGTCAAGTCCAATTTAAGTTTTCGGACATTTAGAGTTCTTGGTGTAGAGTCGCTTCAAAGGCGATAGGTCCGTAAATAAATTATATCACTGGTACGAGCCAATGCAGTGACATTCCTCAGACATGAAATTTGTATTCATCAAGAATTGCCAGGATTAAGAAATATTATCATGTATTAAATGCAATTCGTCTAGAATATCACCCAATAAGGGAAATTCAAGAAATACCTAAATCACACTGGTTTTAAAACATTACGTGCGTATACGAGTTTTGAACAATAGCATTCAAACCGTCTGTCGACGGAGAAGAGTCATCAGCTTCTTCCTTCAAAGATCTTGCTTTTGTCGTTCTCTTTGTCGGCAAAATTTACATATACCGTCGTCCGGTTGGGCTTTATGCATAACAACTACTTTTATTACTTTTTTTGTTTCTTTTATATTGTATCAATAGGTGAACAAGCTCACAGTCTACTTAGTCTTAAGTGCTTATTTGGCTATCAGGTTTTGGAAGTGTCTGTTTTGGTCTCGAATGCGTGTTTCCAGTACACATAAAACAGGAAAAAACAAGTAGCTTAGTGTCATTAAATATGGAAAGTTTGTTATTGATCTAATTATTTTCATTGACGTGATGAAATGACCACACAGTCTACCTGGCTGTAATCGGTTATCATGACCCAGATGGTAAACAGTCGACGTCACCTTAAACACGTTATTTCGGTTCGTCCCGATCCACTAACGGTGCTTTTAGGTACCTCAAGCACCGGTCACCGTTCTCGCCGAAACCGTCGCTTGCGACGAAGAGTTCGGGTGGTAAACTAACTGATAGCACACACAGCCCACTGAGTTGCTCGACGGATCTTATCAGTGGGTCGCGTTTCCAATCCGGTGGTAGATTCTGCGAAGCACTCTTTTTGTTAGGGCCAGTGCTAGCAATGCCTAAGAATGATTCAAAGTGAGCCATGCGGTGCGCAGGTGGTAGGGAAGATGAAGAAATAGGGCCTAATCTAGAGAATATAACAGGCGTGACGTGAAGTAATATGGTCCAAGACCAAGTCTTCTCCAACGGTAAGGTCCTTAATGGTTTATCAGCTGCGAAAGGGAGCATTTCAATTGAAAATTCTGGCATGATACAATAGCGAAGCAAAATGTGGTTTTAATTTAGATTACTTTTGCGTATTGCGCATAGGAAGTGTTGCGTGTAAATAAGCGGGTCCCGAATGTGGCGTTCGTAGGTTCCAAATTTATTTCTTTCAGTTCAGTTCTTTGGTGATCTATATTTGAAAATCCTACGCCTACAGGAAGGATTCATTGGATTCTAAAGAGGCAGCCTCACAAACGTGTAAATCTAAACTATTAAATGATTACTATAGTTGTCGAAGATAAAAAGGCGCTCGTCCAAATACAAATATCGTCTGCTGCGAGTTTACACGATTCATTTTGTTAAGCATGTTTGAAAAAAAATATTTCAACTTTTGATTTCGTCAAATTTCCCAGGAACTTTCCAAATACCCAAAACCGTTCAATTAACGTCTCGTTCGCTCAGAACAGGAGAACTTTAATTCCTCTGCCTGCCCCATAATTGACAATGATTGATTATATCGGCACTTGACGAGATCAAAGCGCCGCGCCACGACAAGAGCCACTTCCAACAAAGACACGTCAATCGCTTGTCAAATAATCGTTCCTCGAGAGAACGACTCCTGTAGCTAACGAATTGTTCAAAGTATAATACCAAAGATTTCTTAAGTTTTATCGATCAAATATATTATCAAAACCAAATTTATTGGAGGCCTTCTTCTACAACATTTTACTTATACTGTTGTTGAAAGGTGTAGCCGGTGCAAATCTACAATACTGTTCTGTTTTGAAGATGATTTTTTTATTGTTTAGATGGGTGGATGAGCTCACGGCTCACCTGATGTTAAATGGTTACCGGAGCTCATAGAGACCAACAACGTAAATGCCACCCACCTCGAGACATGAGTCCTAAGGTCTCAGTTTTTATAGTGTAACGGCTGCCTCACCCTTCAAACCGAAACGCATTACTGCCTTACTGCAGAAATAGACGTGGTGGTGGTACCTAGCCTTGTGGACTCACAAGATATCCTACCACCAGTAAAAAGTGACTCGAACTATTTAATTTATTTTTAATTGGTGATATTATTAGTTACCAGCTAATTATCTTAATTTAAAGTCGTTAAATGTCTGTCGGACATTATAACTGATTATGTTCCAATTCAAAATAACTTATCCGAAATCGCATGTCTGTTTAGCTAACTAATGATATCACTGTAAACTCTATCCCCAGTGCTAGTTCCAAGCAGAGCCACAATACTGACAAGAACCAGCGGAACCAACTCACCGGAACCTTGTCTTGCTTTTAATAGCCTGGCTTTTTGTAAATATGGGAGTGCAGAGATACACACGTGAAGAAGATGTCAAAGCTTTTCAATCGAGCCTGTAAGGAGGAAAATAAAATTGTATGTCAGGTGCTGTGCATTTGCTGGCCACTTGCAGGGCGATGGTAATCTTTCCCGATGTGGGAATTAAGGATTAATAAATCTCAGGACAAATGGAAAAATTAAACGTATTACTAAGCCAAGCCTAGGTACTTAACGTTTAACTGTGAGTCCTTTTTTTGCCAAAGTGTACTGTCAGGCTACTCATTAACCAAATTCGTCCCCCGCCTACCTGAACGACCCACATTTTTCTTTCAAATAGTCACATAAGAGCAGATTGCTAGCTTATTTTAAGGTCGTAGAGATGGTACGTTTTTCGATTTTTCCTAATAATAATATTTATCAGAATAAATGCTATATTTAAATATTATGCAAAAATGGTAATGACTAATACAGTAAATTTATATTTCTGGAAATCAATTTTAAAAAAATACTAGGCTTTTTTTCTGTGAAGATTAGTAGAGAGGAGCATTCACTATTTGACGAATGAAATGTTTTTATAGTAAGCTGTATGTAGATGAAGTCTGGCGTCGATAGCGGGTGATGTGGTGCTGTCAATGGGCATAACAGTAACAAGACGCACGAACCTTTAAGCTGTGTACTTTTCGTCAAGCCCTGTAATAACTAGAAGGCTTAAGTATAGTTGATTAGATTTCCATAAAAATATTAAAACAGTTGATTACAAAATAGCCATCGATACAAATTCGATTTACGATAAAACTGACATCACTAAATCAAGGGCGTTCTGTGCGGGCTTAATTAGAGTCATCCAAAGAGGGCTCTGTCCTCACTGAACGTGACCCTCATACAGAGAAGGAGGGTCGAAAGGACATATTTACGCTTTCAGTTGAATTTTTTTCAGACTACTAACCCCAATGTCATTGGATGTTAACGAGTGAAGTTTGATAACATAATTCAATTTGCTGACATTTGATGAATGTTACTGGCTATGTGCTGTTTTTCTCAGTTATTCTTTCAACGTGGCATTTATTTGTAAAATGAGTGTTTATTTAAAAAATTAACTCTTGTCTTAAAAAATGTTAGCCAATTTTCAATAAAACGTTAGAGAATCTATCAGAATAAAAATGAATCCACTTCGAAACGTGCCAATGTTGCTAAAATAGTAATGCAACTTTAGTTTTGGCGTAGTCGATAAAAATATTAACATACAAGTGCCTTTTAGTGCCTACCAAATTATACACATATTTTTATCGCAAAAGTATGAAAAGGGATTTTTGTCTTTATAAAATTTGATAAAAAAATTCAAAGCCATAAGTAATATAATGGCTTTTGCGAATATATCTCTCATATTTTCACAAAAACCGTTTTTCAGTGAATGATCGTAATAAATCAGTTTTGTCTAGAGTTTAATTGAACATCGCTACACTCTGCGGGGTCGGTGAGCTCGACTTATTAAGACCTCTGTAGACAGGTGACTGCTGGGCGCAGACGTGTGCCAATTACTTATTGAAAACTAGCAAATAATTTTATATACGAGTACATGTTGATAACAATTCATTTAATGCATGGTAATTGTTATTAACTTATTATTATTATTTTTTAAAGTAGCAAACAGTTTGAAAATGACCTTCATCGCATCGCAGTCAGAGAAACCTACGACAATGACATTCTACTGTGCTTCTCTTCAGGGGATGCTTGTGCGCAACCAGAAGCTACGACATTCTCAGATCCTTCACTTCCACTGTAGAAATCTGTTTTATCTCGTCTATTATCTCGTCTCTTCTAAACTATATCCTAGTTTCTCTTTTTTTATCAGTGATATGGCATATTGTAAGGTCGCGTAGGTTTGCTTTGTATAATCTTGCACCATGCTATTTGCGTATGTCTGCCGTGTGTTCATGCGCTGATCAGTAGTGGAACCAATCTATCCCAATACTATTAAGACTACATGTCTGATGGTGAGCGCAGCGTCTGCTTTGGGATATCCATGGTCTTCAACAATCACTCAGCATAAGGCGGACAGGGGGCTCATTTTTCCATATGCTTTAATAAAAAGTGCTAGTAAATAAATAAATAAACTTCATCAGTATTCGTACTTCTTCAAAGTATATTCGTACGACTTTCAGAAAAACTACAAATTCGGTGGTCAGCACTGGATAATAATTCTTCGAATGATAGCACAGATTAAGCTGTTATATTCTAGGAACTGCCTAAATTCAAAGACTTTATCCGTTAATGCAGATGTATCATTCATATCCAATTCACTATGACATTATAGTTGACTTAGAGTTAAAACTGACTGACAATATTATCGAGCGGTAGAAAATTCTGGTCGCACGAATATGATCGGCGCTGTGTCGTGCAGGCGCCGTCGTGTCACTGTCGCGGAGTCCACTTGGTGTCAGCCCAAGCTATCTGTTACTCTGACAACGAGCGACAATGGCTCTAATAATCGAAGGCAGCTTGTTACAGCTTCAAGGCGCATTGATACCTGACCCAGTTGAGGAGTGGCCGCACCCGCACCCTCGTTTTAATTACCGCAGACTCCCCTCCTCGGCCGTGTTGGCCGACACTTGACCTGTTCTCAACTAGGGCTGACACTCATCGGAATGTTAAAACGGTAATGAATACTCGTCGGCCGACTAGGGGTAAAAGAGTAGCTTAGAACTTATTAGGTAAAAATTATTTTCTTGCTTAAATGACACTAACAATTTTAATAGAATTAATATGCTAACTGGTGCCAACACACACTTTGTTAACAAACATTTTTTTTAAAGTAAAGTAAACTAAAAAAAACTACTGTACCTTTTTGAGTCGATATCTCTAAAGATTGCCATATTTTTGGTCGAAGAGTGGCGAGCATACGATTAACTGATGGGAAGTGGTTATGCTATAATGGTTATAGAGGTTATAGTTATCACGTATTACGTGGGTGTTTCCAGAGACATATACCTGTAACAACAGTTCTGGGTACCATGAAATACCTAAACTTCGTTTAAAGAAAATGTGCCAAAAGGGCACTCTAAGATTTCATATTTAGAGGTAGTAAGCGCCACTGGAAACGTGATATATCACTAGCCTTCCCAAAACGTTCCCAAATTTAAATTATAATAGGAAAACTGTATCAACCCTATAACCACATCCAACCAACTACTGTCGGTGAAATCAAAGAAAGCTCGCACTTTGATACAAATACAGACCTCAGTCGCGACTCGTCAAGGTCTCCGATTTATAACTGAACCGTTCTGACCCGGCCACAGTTGTGCCAAGCCTCTGTTTTTATTGATTTGTGTATGGAACTGCCCCTCTTATCTTCCGAATCCAGGTACTCGTCTAGTTTTGGCAATCCAGATGCCATTCACTAGATGAATACGCCTTAACACTTCGCTAGTTTATGACATAAAAAATTAAATTGTCAACTTCACATTGTCAAGTTGATTTGTGATCCCGCAAATTTTATTATGCTTATTTGTGGTCTGGTTTTAATTCGCTGCCGAAATATAAGAAGTTATATTGTTGGAAACAGACAAGTTATACCTAATTCAAAGTTAATACGATCTATCCACACAAGGTATTTTTGGAACGAAGTTCCTTATGGGACGATGCGGAGGGATACCCTAACCGAGAAAAAACGTCCGTAACATAAGATTTTTATTAGTAATGCACACAGTATACGACTTAACTTTGTAATAACGTACAAAAAATATTTTATTTTATTTTTGTCAATAAAAAAATTATAATGAAAAATATATACCCGAATAATTATTTTCTTTATACCTCGAATAGAACTTAAAATTAATATTTTTATAATAAGGAACTTCGTTCCTATCCAGTGTCCCACGACATCACACATTTTATTTTCATTGTCTGGTATTTTTATTGCCCATGACGCTATAAGTATTACGATATTAGGACAATTAGAGGACCATCTTTTCTTGGTCACATCTAAAATGGTTCCCAATTTTCTATTTAAAGAATCAACGTCGTCGAAAGATTGTTTGTTTCATTAATATTGGCGTAAACACAATAGTAGTGTATAGCAATGTGTTGCATTAGCAGTAATTGTTAATTAAAATTGTCAGAAAATCACAAGAATTACGACACAACAAGCTCAAACTCTTCTGCAACACAACACAACACAGCACAACACAAACAACGAACAGCTCACGGCTGTATAAGAAACGTAGGAACTGAAAACTTTATCCATTTTTACCGTTAATAATGGCGAAGCATCCTTATCTCGCTCGGGAACCGTAAACCCGTAGTGTTTTAGATGAATCACGCTACACAATAGACGAAGAAAGTACATTATCCGATGGGGAGGGGGCGATGGGGGGTCGCTACCTGAAAAATCCATTGAAAAGCTCCCGAGCTAAGGACAAAAGCCCTGTGTACAATTAAGCTAAATGTTTTAGATAAGTGCGAAAATTTATCATTCACGAAACGAAAAAGAGAGCTTTTTAAAATCGTTGATTGTTTCGCGAAGTTTATTCAGAACGAAGCTTTTGTAAGGATCTTGGGATTAGGAAATGATTTTTTCATTGTTATCTTGTTCGTTAATGTAAACCATAAAGTGATAAGCACATTACTAGATAACAATTTTATTCGTTATTTTGTGATGGTATAATGAATTTACTCACTGGTGGCAAGGTGTCTTGTAAGCACCACCCGTGTGGCTCCCTGCCTATGGATTTCGGTAACCACTTAGCAAGAGGCTGTGAGATCTTTCATTAGTCTGTGGTTAGCTATTTATTGTTCGTATTCGCGGAATATTTTCACTCCGAATATACAAAAGTCAAATACAACATTTTAACAATATATATAACTAGCGACCCGCCCTCGCTTCGCTTTGGAAACTGTGATTTATTATTGATTTCTCCACTATTTAATGGATGTTATTATACATATAAACCTTCCTCTTCAATCACTCTATCTATTAAAAAAACCGCACTAAAATCCGTTGCGTAGTTTTAAAGATTTGAGCATACATAGGGACAGATATAGGGACAGAGAAAGCGACTTTGTTTTAGTGATGTGTACAATATTAAAATGTAAACCAAAAGTAAAGTAAACAATGCTAGGCACTGGAAGATACGAATTAAAACTAAAATTATGTTTTTACATTCAACTTAAATCGCCGCGCGCCAATCTTGTTGCATGACGTCACGGGACACCTGCGCATTCGGGAACTCCGATCGCGACCGATGACGCCCGAATGCGACCGAATGTTGCACGCTACAAGTCTAAGGAATAAAAAGTATTATTCAAAAGTTGAATATCAAAAGAATGAATGCCATTACTATTACACACAATCGGTACTATGTGTACACGTGGTGTCTGTGGATTTCGCAATACAATTGATAACGGTGGGAGCTTTTGTGCCTATCAACATTGATAAGAACAGGGTTAAAAAGGGATACAATTATTAACAACGTACGACACGACTCAAACGATAATTCAAACCTTCAGATATTCGACAAATGATTTCCCATAAAGTTTCAGTAAATCAAATTAGCTGTCAAATATCACCCACTGGCATCACATTGACATGCGTGACGTCACAGCCTTAGCCGTAATTTGTGCTCAGCGAACTCTAGGCGGAAATTGATTTATGTGCGTCGCCTATTATTGCAGCGTAGACTGAACAAATGACACAGTGCCTTTATTAGTAGATGTTCAGCTCTGCGTCGACCACGAAATTAAACTCTAGTATTTTTTTTATTGCTTAGATGGGTGGACGAGCTCACAGCCCACCTGGTGTTAAGTGTTTACTGAAGCCCATAGACATCTACAACGTAAATGCGTCACCCACCTTGAGATATAAGTTCTAAGATCTCAAGTATAGCTACAACGGCTGTCCCACCCTTCAAACCGAAACGCATTACTGCTTCACGGCAGAAATAGACCAGGTGGTGGTACCTACCCCCGCGGACTCACAAGAGGTCCTACCACCAGTAGTAACTTTATATCACGTGTGGCCCAAGAGTAACTTTTTTGAAAGTTGCAGGTTATAGATAACAGATTTTCTGGAATCATACATGTCATGAAGTATTGTATATCGAAATAATCTACTTACCTAAAGGTATGTATTATTGAAATATTATCAATACCATGCTTATCACTAATAATAATCTCATCTCTCATCATTCCTGCTTTCAAACATTAAATTAGACGTATATTCACGAGTGACGATGGTTGGAAGCGTACATTTAACACATTTATTTTACACAATACGTTGGCAAACTTGTTAACTTACACACGAAAAGATTTAATTAAATAAAAAAATACTGTGTCTGTCTTTAAATACACTACGTACATCAAATGAAGGGTGAAACCTAATGAATATTCAAGTCCAGTTAGACATTGTCAGCATGAGGTCACAGCGCTTTAATGATGGGGTAGTTTGTTTACCAACTTAATGCACCGTAGTTAGTCTGATACGCATGATATCCACCAGCGCAAAAAATGTGTATAAACATAAATTAGACACCTCATCATAATTCCCCTGCCCTTCTTTCTGGCGTCGGCGCAACATGTTTTTTTCCTTTCATACTCCTGTATTATGTACAATTTCTTCGCTCATTCCTCTCTTACACATGTCGTTGAAGAGGCGGGTAAAATTTAGCGTTATGCCAAAGTAAATATTCCACGCGGATGAAGTCGCGGACAAAAGCTAGTAAATATATAAAGCTTTAAACAGACTATTTAAAGGCCTTATATCTGACTGCAATAAGAAAATTAATATTTTAAATCTGTGATAAATGAATAATTTTATTTGTAAATCTACAAGTAGATTTATAAGGCGATATTTTTATCATTTTGAATCGTGTATCTCGTAGAACAGACTTGGATAAAACCCTAAATCGCTTTATCAACGATAACAATAATCCCTGTAGGAAACATAAGTTCTCAACAACTAAAAGAATCAGATCTTTTTTGTCGCCGTCGATCTTCCGAACCAAACCGCCAAAAGTATTTTCCTGTGCATTAAGCTTCAACAACAAGCACGTTGCCAATATCATGACCTATGTACACATTCGGCAAAAATCATTTAAAGAACACCAAAAATATCGTAAATCACAAAGAACTATTTTCGATTCGAAGATTTATTTCGAGTCTAACCCAGTTTTGTACTAGTTCACAGTGAGCCCGTGGCGGGTTACGTAAGACGGCTCCCGACACCGGCCGGGTATCTGTCACGATCAAAGAACATCAAACGGTATAGAAGAAGGCATACAAAATACCCTGACAACTCAATGGACTATTTTAAGCGTAACAACAGTCGCAATAATTTAATTTATTTATTACTAGCTGACCCGGCAGACTTCGTAGTGCCTCAATCGATAAATAAAAGACCTAAAATTTTGTATAAAATAAACTTAAAACAAACAAAAGGAATCCGTCCGACGGTAGACACATCAAAGGGAAAACAAAATTGTTATTTTTATTTAATTCCGAACATTTTCATAATTTATCTACCTTTGAAACCTTCTCTGGACTTCCACAAATAATTCAAGACCAAAATTAGCCAAATCGGTTCAGCCGTTCTCGAGTTTTAGCGAGACTAACGAACAGCAATTCATTTTTATATATAGAGATTTAAGAGGGAGTGAGGCTGGTTCCATGGTGTTTTTAAAATGATGACGTCCCATTCTCTTCATCATTACCATTGCCTTCCATAGTGACAGTAATTAAGAGTCACTTTTCCAATGAATTCCATTTGTAATCTAAAGTGTACGACGATAGCAACAGAGTTCCGCTCCGATCGGCTGCTCGAACCGAAATGTTTTATGCGCTGATATAAAAATAACTTTTTTTTTTGGAATTATATCTGGTAGCTTGAAGGCCTATCCGCTAACTTCGCCAAGATCGGTCGGCAAGGAATTAATTGTATCACAGATATATACGGCTAATTTTATTAGATAGCAACCAGTCCGGCAGTCCGGCTGGTATTCACCGCTGACAAGATCCGTTGAGTCGTCCTGAGATCCTGCCAGGCTGACATATTTGTACATTTGGACCCGTTCTTTCTGTCACATAGAATCTTTACTCCGAATTGTAATCCCAAAGAGAATAGCAGCATAAATTTTGCAATATCTTGAATTTTAAACCTATCTGTCCCTCTGCTTTGATAAAAACAGATAGTTGGGTTTGCAAGAAAACAAACTCACACTTAATCCGGATAGGAAGCTCGCCTCGCCCACACACTACAATCCCGTTACGTCATCAACGGTCACAAGTCACGCATTCGATTCCGACAAACTATGTCATCGCTTCAACGCTATAAATCTTGCGTTTCCGTCGTTTGATATATTTCTGTAGGAGATTCTCATCTTATCCTACCATATTCATAATTCATTCGTCATACTTTTATGTAACCAATTCACACCACTTTTTTTAATGTCTTCGTAGGCATTCGAGCACCACCTCGTGATGAGTGGCTACCATCGCCCATGAACATTAGAAATAGCAGAAGTACACCTAGGTCACCGTTTGAAAATGCCTAGTATCATGTACTTATTATTTATTTATTTTGAATTTGATGTAAAGCTTCCATTATTATTGTTTTTATTGACTTAAATGGGTAAGCTGGATCTCTACTATGGTTCCGATTCTCAATCGTAAAAATCGAACCGTTTTAGGGTCACTTTGTTGTCTGTCTGTATGTCCGTCCGTCTATTACTATCAAGTTCCAATACTGAGGTTTACAGTGGGAGGAGCTCGAAAAAGCTCTCTCAACGTCTAAGTTAACGCAATCATAAGATACAGCCATAATACAAGGTGGTATCAGATATTGGAGGTCGTAGATATTGGTGTATTTGTGAGATGTGAAAGTAACACGAGTAAGTGCCAATATTCTCCTAACCTATGTACTTTTACTTCGGTATAATAGGCAGATTTATTTATTTATTCATCTCATAGATGGGGATGAGTTCATAATCCATCTTGTTTTAAGTAGTTTCCAAAAACCTGGATTGGGACATGAGGACGAAGTCTCAAAGGTATGTCATAGCGGCCGCTGTATCAACCTTCAAACGGAAACGCCATACTCATTAATCTTCAACCGGTTATCCGGTCAAATTTCGGATATTCGGCCAACTTCGACCGGATATCTTAATGTGTATCTTTTATCTCAATATAATTGTATCTACGGGCTCTGACGACTCTAAAGACTGACAGTAGGGACGGCGTTAGTATCGCTAGCCTTAATTCTAAATGAATATATTATTATGGCGTTCATAAATATTGTCGACACAGTACAGTGACCAGTTGTAAATCAACAGTCAGCAGCTGCAGAGCCAAAAACACGTTCCGCTAAGCACAAAACAAACAAACCAAAACAATATACCAAAAGCACATAGTGCAACACCATGACACGTAAATGGAAACAAATAGATTGCTTCAATTAAAAAAGGGACGGGCCGCTGACGGATCTGCGATATCGTCGCACGGGATGAAACAGATCTCGGATCCTTATTATCTGGGGCCTTTGTTTCATTTGCGGGGCTTTTGTTGCCTCGCCAAGTGTAACGGATAAAAATTTCGACGCGATGATTCTACATACACGTCCCTGGTAGTTAATTGGCACCCGGGGTGGGTGACGGAATTCACAAAAATATAACAACCGTATCCACATAGCAGGCACAATGTCTTTTTTTTGCTTAGGTAGTTGGACGGGCTCACGGGCCACCTGATATTAAGAGGTAACTGGAGCCCATAGACATCCACAGCGTAAATGCGCTACCCATCTTGAGATTTAGGTTCTAAGGTCTCAAGTTTAGCCAAAATGGACTATGGGATCCGCTGGATGCGGGCAGCGCGGGACCGGTCTTTGTGGCGAGGCTTGGGGGAGGCCTATGTCCAGCAGTGGACATCTGTGCGCTGATAAGATAAGATGCTATGGACTAGGAGCTATGTCAGGGTTCAGGTCGAACTCTTCGAACCCTTCCGGAAGCACTACAATGAAATCCACAATCTCAATTTATGATATTATTATTATTAATATATTAACAAACAAACATGCCACACACATACATCGCTAAAATTATGACTCTTTATCTTTGAAAACATTTATGCTATGTCCTTGATTCGGCTACCCTTTGTACGCAAGTCACACTTAATACCACTGGGCTACAGAGCACATACACGTATTCCCTTTATTACATATTGGGTTTCCATCTAATACATACAATATAAATAATATTTTATTTATCTATATTGGAACGGAACCACTGGGATTCAGTTTATGGAGTATTATCCATTTATTATAAGATGTGTCTGGTATACAGATATCGGAAAAGGTTTCGGCACACGTGACCCTCGGTTTATTCAATAGAAAAATGTAAAGTTATTTGAAAGTTTGTCCTAATAGATAAGACCAGTTTGCTCGTATCGATACAGAGATGATGCCATAGGCCAGATCTTAGGGTAGGTTGGGTAGATATGACATGATCCAGGGTTCCTATACGGAAGATACTTTAAAACATCTATGAATGAAAGTATAAACTACATTTTGATTAGCTTACTTCAAAAAAATTCTAAGTGGTAAGTCGAGGGTGGCATTTCCAGTTGGAAATATGTTTTTGACGATGCGGATTTGCTCTACTTTGTACAAGATCTGGAGAGAAAATTGGCACTATTAATTTTGTTGTATATTTTTCACAATCAGGCACTAAATCCTAAAGCTCAGTAAGCCGTTACGCCGTCTTCGTCTATGATAATCCCCGTCCGAGATGAAAGCCATTTGATTGATGAAACTTTCGCTTTCGACCAAAATTACACAAAATCATGGTTGTTTCCTCTCGTTATCAATCCTTCTACATTGAAAACCAATACAACTAATGTGTTCACCAGTAGTTACTACTAAGTATTATTTTATTATTACTACCATAAATCAGTAAAGCATTCAGGTTTGAAGGGTGGGATAGGTGTGATAACTAAACTTAGACTTAGGTCCATTGGCTCAAGGTACCTACCTGCCTTAGCGTTATCATTAGCGCCTTAGCAAGGTAGCATTCAAACGGTGATTCCTATGGATTCTGATAACTGCTTTGTACCACATGGGCCGTGAGCTTGCACGCTCACATGTGCATGAAACATCTATTAATTTGGTATTAAGAAACCCTTGTACACGCGTTTATTAAAAACGTATTCATCACAGAGTAAATTATTAATTAGGAATCAGAGTTCCCGAACTAAAGACTGAGCCGGTTGACAGCCAAACGCACAGCACGTCACGTCACGCGACGTCATATTACGTCATTAATTATATGGTTTTAATTAATTCGATCTTGAATACTTTAATAATAACTTGTATCAGATGGCTGACACGCAGTCTCTGGGACCGTCAATGCGTTGGTCGTAACGTGGATGTCCTCACTTATATTAAAAGCCCATTTTACTAGCTGTAGCTTTCAAGCATGCACGGTTTCTTCCTTCCAACCTAGATCGAAATATATATGAACCAAATTAGGTTCATAATAACACCGATTTTCGAAATACTAGGGACGTAACTACGACGATATTCTCCATTAACTAATTAAAAAGATGTACGAGAATACTTTGATATGTCTAAAATATTAATACACAATTATTAGGCAACTTTACTAATAAACGTGAACTTAATTAATTTAAACTATATTCAATAACCGATTTAAACGAATACTAGATAAACCTTCGAGCAATATTGAAGTTCTCAAACAAATTTAATAAACATAGATCATAGTTTACACGTAGCTCCAAAATAAATAGACGTAGGATTCGAATCCGGAAGTCGCCTTAGGGCGGACAAACGAACGGCTGACGCACACTTCATAACATAGATGTATATTCATCAAAACTATATTAAGCTTTTATGAAACTAAACAAAATAACAGTGTGTATTTACATTGAAAATATTAACAGAAGAAAACACGAAAATATAACTGCTTTGTCTAGTATGTCTGTTCGTTTAAGAATCACGCAGGCTGTTATCTGTAAGCACACGTCATTCTCCGGAACAGCCATCGGAGCGCCTTCATCTATAAGGAGTGTAGATCTTGACGGTGAATTGGACTTAGGTCCAATCCGTAAGTATTTCAAGATAGAATTAGAACTTTTCTTCGACAAAAGCGGCACGATCTCTCTTATCGTAGACGACGTAAAAATACCTCCCTGACAGAGATGCAGATTATATGTTGGCAAACTCTCTCAGACTGACCCCATGAGTTCACCCACCAATCATAATGAATCCAGAATAGCAATTATTGGCTTATTTGAAATAGGTAGTTGTAGGTACATAAATGACAAAACTAAGTAAAACGACTAAAATTAAAAGATAATCCATCTATATAAAAATGGAATGTCGATAAAAATATCAAGATTATATAAATACAAATGATACTATTATATAATATGAAGAGCGGTGTACACAGAATTCAAAAACATCTGGGGTTGCCCTTCTATTCAGAAACGTTTGTAAATACCAAGGTTAAACGTTGATGAATACAAAAGAAGGGATGGATTGGAAAAAGATGGATTGAATCTGCGAATAATAATATAATAAACCTGTAGTTTGAGTAATGGTTTGTCAGAATTGAAGGGTGCAAAACAAAACAAGGTAACGATGTATATACCAGAAGTAGTTAAGATATATGAAACTATCTAGGCGAGCTAGCCTCCCGACCGAGAGGGCTGGTGGTCGTGGCGACGACGACCGCCGGTCCGGCGTCCCGAGGGGGAGGGTGATGGGAGAGATGTGCTCCGCACTAAGCGCTTCTCTTTCCCGCCTTTGCCTTTTCATAAGTACTATCTCATGCGAGGTTTGGATGCTGGTTGTTGAGCGACAGGAGATTTTAGTCGGTTCGACTACGACATGCCCCACCCGCCATCCCTAGTGGAAGGTGGATGTCCGGCAATTTCCTCGTGACAAAAAAAATGATATATGAAACTAAACATAGGGTTCGATATGACAGTTAAAATGTTACTGTCACGTCTTGTTTGAGAGTCGCTGATTTGATTAAGCGCCCCATCTTTGACTTTTAATAAAAGACAAAAAAAAGTATTAAGCACGAAAAATCCTACTAACCAAGAAAAACATTGGAAAGCTCATCTAATTGAACACGTAACAAAAACAAGCTCGGAACTTACATGATTTACGCACGTAAGTTTTCAGATCCCGGAGCTTCGAGCTTTTATCCTTGAAAGCATTATCCTATTATTTTTCAGTCTTGTCATAATTCAATTTGGTTTGGCGCCTCGCCTGGTGCGAGCGGCTCCGGGATGTTTACACTAACTTAACTCAGGTTACTTTTGGATGGAATTTTTCATCGCATCAATCTGTCTTATAGATGGATGTTAAAAATGTTCTTATTATTGGCGTACAGGAGTAAGCAAGATTACGGTACAACCCATCTTGAAAGTGGATGTCTCAAATATCGTTGGAATAAAAGATATTATTTATGTCTTCAAATCGGAATACATATCTATTTTTGAGATTCAAATGGGCAACATAGTATTAAGATAACAAGTATTGTTTCTATTAATTAATTAGTGGGTGTGAGTAGTAGACGAAAAGAACCGGATCACCTAACTTCATCTACCATTAAAGGTTCATCCGCTCAAACTCAAACAACACATCAGTTCAGCCACAAACCGTAACACGAATTTGTCAGAATCAGAAGCAATAACTCGTTGTGAACTGTCCACTAACGTTTTCTTAGAACATAAACTGCTAAGAGAGGCCGAGCGCTCCGGCAAAAGGAGAAGTGGCGATAATTCAACGGTAGTGCCGCCGGGAGGTATCGATCTGCTGACGAAACATCACGTACGGAGAATGGTATGTTAATAGATTTAAAGTATTTCAATGAAGAAACGGAGAGTGTAAGATAGTGCTTATAATTCGCGGTTATGTCTCTGGGAATTTTCCTGTTATGTAGTACAAGTCATAGAGCTAGAGTGAAATACCAAAGTGATCATTTCAGATGTGACTACGTAAAATAGGAGCCAACTTCTCTGTTATGGTCAATGGTGCGTCAGTGATAAGGAAATATCGGGATGATCTCAAATAATTATGCACCAACTTTACTGTCTAGTTTATACCTGGTATCGATGGTCTTACAAAATCATACCTGAACCGACGTAGATGGATATGAGTTCGATTTCAATGCTAAGCAGCTACTAAAGTCTATGGCTATCATGACATGTATGCGTAACGATAAAACTTTCACATTATCTTAGCGCATACATTCTACAAGTGCCTATTATCACGGATTGCGGTATTCAAATCTAAACATGCAGTACTGTTTATTTATTATCACATGCGTGTGGTGTGAGGGCTGGACATCATCCAAGCGAAGGCTGAGAATGTATTCGGCGACGTGTCTCCACATGCTTCTGTGGCAATTTCGCTATTGATACTCCACTTGTTTGCCGTTTCAATGTTGTTTATACCCACCCCACCTTTCTACGGCGTGTGGCTTTTGTATAACATAGATCAAACTTTTATTAACGGAACTGGAAATTCGGGTGTTCTAGTTTTGGCTCGTGATTTGTTGAATGCGTAAACAAGTATTCCTTTTCATATCCTGTTACTATGGCAACACGGCACATTCTCTTCTATTTGCTCTCGTAAAACATGACATTTTAAACAAAGCATCAAGTAGAGGCCATTTTACACCTGATAGCATAGTATATATCCGCAGAAGCTGGAAAAAATATTTAAATACGTTTAGAAGTAGCTGCAGCAATTGGCCAGTATTGTGTGCAGACAGTCTTTACAGTTTCCAGTTAAATCGAGAAAACGGATATAAAAAAAAATTGACATTAAATTTGATTCGCCTTGTCAAAAAAAATGAAATTATCTCTATGTGTATGTGCCGAACGCCGCAGAAACAAAAGTGGCGAAGAAGTAGATTATTTCGGAGTTTAGATTTTCAGTTGCCGTTTATTTTGATATTTTATCGTATATCAACGCAGCCTATCTTTACGAGTAGAATTTAAGATCATGACTACTTGTTAACAATTTGCATATAAAGTTCAGCTTTCACATAAAGTGAAAGTAAAGTTTCTTCGCGGTTCTCGCACTGAAGTATGAAACCCATCGAGCCCAAGGTCCCGCTGAATCAGATGTAGATCATTATCGAATTAATATTAAATTATTTTAAAAAGCAAACAAGAAACAGATTTACAAAAAGTAACTGATAAGTTTTAATGTATTAAATAAATAAAGCAAATATTCGTGAGAAAATTCAGAATGTAATTCGAAATTCCCTTCTGAATTGTTCTAAACTCTGTAAACATTTATTTCTTAAGAATTTATACGCCTTTCGTTTCCTGCCTCACAATATTGAGGGAATTGGAAACGGGAGACTCTTCACTCGTTTATGTTTCGGAGAACGAATACTATTTTTGAATAATTTATTATCATTAGAATAGATCAGACAGCACACCGAGTGTCAGACTAACATCATTAATGCTATTTAATTATTGATTGATTATAATCTGATAATTAATTGCTCTAATTGTCGTATCCTCGTGATACTTGTATATTATAAAGCACTCATGGCTTGATGGATAAGACGACCTGTGACGTCACAGTGCTCGGGTTGAACCACCATGGACAGCTGCCAATTAGCGACTTACATTATGTAAAAATAAGATGGTGACTTCGATCTCTTGTCTCAGTGTCTCAATATCAGCGGGTGGTGGTGGTGGTGGTGGTGTCGTCGTTGTGATGTTTGTGTGTTTCGATAACCACTTTACCCCAGGAAGTCTGTGAACTCGTTTGAAGCACTACAAAAGTGTACTTATGATGAAAATACTGAAAACGTTTTTCAATTTATATTAATTAATTGGAAGGGGCGCGTAGCGAAACACACACAAGAGAGCCGAACAGAAACACTCTCGTGCCTCATTGCTGGCGTCATTGCATTGTCGTACATTATTGTTAGTAATTGTAACTGTAGCCATCATAAAACATAACAAAACGACAATAACTTAATCGCCCTCACGAGATTTTCAACTTACAAAGGTCCGGAAAACAACGGACGAGAAACCCGGCAACCGGGAGGAATTAAGTTCCGAAAATGCTTCCTGATTCATGAGAAAAAAAAAGAGCTTAAACACCTCGTCCACCACACTCACAGTCACGTCTTCAACAGTAACAGCAACAAGCCAACTGCGAGGACTCGTCGATGTGATTTATGTAACATATCAGACTACAATCTTCGTTGCAAAAAATCATAAATTACAGTACCGCTTGGTCACGGTTTCATCTCGTAGTGAAACTTTAAATAAAAAGTATAACATATAGAAACCGCTAATCGCTTAAGACAAACACTACGTCCCATTCTATCACATTGAAAACTGAATCCGATTCGAAATAATAGCGCATTTCCGCTCCACAACACGCTGGCGACAGATTTATTCGCCGGATTATACAGAAAACTATTATATATTTGATTAATATCATTCCTTGGAAAGAAAAATTGGAATAAAAGTGATTAAATGATATTGATGTGTACTAATATGATAGATTGTCAAATGTCAAAGATCCAGGCTACTTACTTACTTTAAAATACTTTATCGGTGTCGTTCTCCGCTGAATTCAGAAGAATTAATTCAGAAAAAACAAAGAAAACCAATCAAAATATTTTAATCAAGTAGCCCTTTATAGGTACGACATAATTCCACCACCGATTCTTCGAAGAAACTTATGACAGCTCTATTCCTGTGGCCATGATATTGGTACATCTTTTCGTACGGTACTTCTTCTTGAGCTGCTATCATGAAGCGGGTTATTTTGGTCTTCT
Organism: Bombyx mandarina; assembly: GCF_003987935.1. The sequence continues at coordinate 165,556 of NW_021011686.1, read as the reverse complement.
TACACAAGAAAAACAATGAATTCATATCTCGTTTGAAGAATAAGCCATGCTGATAATAAGTTATAACGATAATCCAGTTAACAGAACGCGTTTACAAGACTTCTCTGGCCTAAGAATCAGAATCTATATTCTAATAGATCTATGAGTGGCTTCGAGCTCTCGACACGGTGATTGGAAATGAATAATTCATAGGAATCGTTACTGAATGAATTTATTGAGTGTTTAATTAAATACTGTCTTCATTCGGAATAGAATAACTCATTGAGGGCGGCTTTCTTTAGTCGTATTGTGAGAGCAGTAAAGGATTGAAAACGTCTGTAACTTTATACCGGCATCATAATTTAGATCTTAATCTAGTTTTCTGCTCCTGTCTCTGGGGCATGCAAAATTGGGTTGGATGAATTTTCGTGAATCCCTAGGCTTGAGTACTCTATTCAGTATATTTGATCCTCTGTTGTATGTTGTCCGGGGGCAGTCTGTTTAGCTCTGGCCTCACTATAGACGTTTTGAGGTCATGATACAGCAGTCCGTTTGGCACAAACATTGTAGCATTTGTTATTATTAATTATTATATCAACATCATAATTTATAAATTTAATTGCACGTAATTTTGATTAACAAACAGGCAGTACCGACCTACTCATATTAGCAAATGAAAAAAAAAACTTGGGATACAAAAGGACATTAAAAATTTAGAAACCCTATTTTTACTAAAAGCCCAGTTCCCTGAGGTAGCAGTTTCACCCATGAGAGCATAGCTTAAACTACATAATTAAGATCTCATCAAGAACATCCACGTGACAAGAGACAAACAAAACCATCCTTCAAGAGACAAATAAAACTTGATATTCACAATGAAGAAACAATATCGAATAACAAGTCACGAGACGGCAACTATTCACACTAGCTACGCAACCTAAGCCCATGAAAGGAAGATTAGTTTAGATCCATTGTATGATATTTTAACACGAACTTCCATTTTAAGATCCTCCTAGATATTGCCACAACAAACTTTGACCGACCCTTCTACGCTAGCTTTGAAGCTTTCCTAATAAAGCGCCAAGATTCTTTGAACCGAACTTAAAGCTCAAGGAATTTGTATCTGACAAAATTACTTTACTCCTTTATCAGGGGTTAAAAGATTACCTTGTTTCATCTTATTTTCAGGTTCGACTGGCTGAAAGGATTTCGAACCTTGAGTCTTGGAACGTAGATCTAGGTTTGTTTGTTCTGCTTATCTTTGTAGGTAAGTTAAATTTTATGTTCATGTCCCTTGGCCTATACTGTTGTATCTACTAGATAGTATGGGAGTATTTAAACCATTATGACCGTTATTGGTTCGTACAATTATAGAAAGGATTGACTTTTCTAGTTTGATCACAATATCGCTAGAATTAAATTGTATTAGGCTTATGAATTCTAAAAAAAAAGTATAGCTTAAATCGTTAAAAATAATGTACTTTACTTAATTTAATTATGTTGGCTGACAATTAGAACTCGTCAAAGAGTGTCTGTTGGATGACATCGGTTGACCCCGGCACTCTTTCCTTTACATTTTATTTAATTTGTTAGCTGCTAATTTTTAAGTTTATCATTTCTTTATGTTTTATTTATTTTTTATCGCTTATATGCATGGAGGGGTTTACAGCCCACCTGGTGGTTACTGGAGCCCATAGACATCTATAACGTAAATGCCACCCACCTCGAGACATGAGTTCTAAGGTCTCAGTTAGTTACAACGGCTGCTTCGCCCTTCAAACCGAAACGCATTACTGCTTCACGGCAGAAATAAGTGAGGCGGTGGTACCTACCCGGGCAGACGCACAAGAGGTTCTACCACCAGTAATTACGCAAATTATAATTTTGCGGATTTGATTTTTATTACACGACTTTTTTCCTTCACCGTGGAAGTCAGTCGTGAACATTTCTTAAGTACGTATTTCATTAGAAAATGTTGTACCCGTCTGCGGGATTCGAACACCGGAGTATCGCTCGATACGAATGCACCCGACGTCTTATCCTTCTTTAGGCCACGATGACTTATAACGAATGACGACCACGACAGTCACGACAACATGTAATTGAATGAAAAGATTTTTTTGCACTTATAGGCAGACGAGTATACGGCCATTCTGTTGATGAGTGGGCACAGCCACGCCGCTGCTTATCATTGGATATTCTCCGTAAATCTCTTTTGATGATATATTAATTAACAATAAAGAACTCATCATGTTGCATTTGCTAAACATTTTTTCTATATTTTTCTGCAACTTACTATTTCTAAATAAAACCATAAAATTGAGATGAAATGCGAATGATAAACGTGCAACCGAGCGCATTCAAACTGCCGACACGCGCGCAGGTGCACGGCGGAAGCCCGCGACCTCAACGGAAAGACGCCCCAAGTGCAATTATCGCGAGCGATTAAACGCCGGCGGAGGGTCTCGGATCCGCCCTCCCTCCTCCGCGGACTACGTCACGGAATCCTCTAATGACTCTCTGCTCGCGATGAAAGTTTGAAGCATTTCAATAGGACATAGTCTAAATTTGCATGTGGAGATTTTTAAGGCTTTTACATATCAGGAGTGTTTACGGGCTTTTCAAAATATTTACGTGTAATGTTTAGATGAGGTTGGTCTTCTAAAGCCCGAGGCTAGATTAAGAATCACATTCATTAATTTAATATGTATAAGAAACATAAAATCAAAAAAAATCAAAATCAAAAAATTTTATTCAACATAAATGAAAGTACATACTTGTTGAACGTCAAAAGAACTCATCAAGAACTTCATACATTAAAACAACACGCGCACCATTTATGCGTCTAAAGTATTACGTCAGAAACCTTAGTTAAAATGCACACAATACAATTTACAAAGTTTTACGTGAACTTAAATGAAGAAAAACGGAAGTCGTCAGGTTAGAGCCCCTTGAACTCACCTACTTGTTCGGTGAATCTAGTATAACCCCTTGAGGATACTAGAATGGGCGGGGAACTATTAATTTTGTATAGTACGAAAAAGATATGACTCACCGTTCTATTCCCAAGGTTCCGCACCCTGCAGCTGAGGTAGGCTGATTTGCCGACGAGGGCCGTGACGTTCCGCGGAGTAGCGGCATCAAAGGAGGGCGCAAGCCGTGAGCTGCCTCCGCCGGCCGGGAGCGCGTTTATAGAACCCGACCCGCCCGCTACGTCGCAAGAACCTACAAGCAAATCACAAACTTAATGTAAAATAGATAATAATTTAAAAAAAACTAACAATACAAACAAATAAACTTTTTAGAAGTCGTCGTGGCCTAACGGATAACACGTCCAGTGCATTCGTGTTGAGCGATGCACCGGTGTTCGAATCTCGCAGGCGGGTACCAATTTTTCTGATGAAATACGTACTCAACAAATGTTCACGATTGATTTCCACGGTGATGGAATAACATCGTGTAATAAAAATGAAACCCGCAAAATTATAATTTGCGTAATTACTGGTGGTAGGACCTCTTGTGAGTCCGTGCGGGTGGGTACCACCACCCTGCCTATTTCTGCCGTGAAGCAGTAATGCGTTTCGGTTTGAAGGGTGGGGCAGCCGTTGTAACTATAATTGAGACCTTAGAACTTATATCTCAAGATGGGTGGCGCATTTACGTTGTAGATGTCTATGGACTCCAGTAACCACTTAACACCAGGTGGGCTATGAGCTCGTCCACTCATCTAAGCAATAAAAAAATAAATAAAAAAACGCTTTTATAGAGCTTATAGATAAGTGCTTTTCAGGATATCAAAATAACCCTATCTACTCATATCTGTTCATAAAATATTTATAACTACTGATACCATGCACCCCACGCTTTTTTTACAATAAAATAATTTTTTCTTACTCTATTTTTAATTCAAATTCATTAAAATTGATTTTCTATTTTTTAGTTGGATTTTCTATAAAAGCGTATTTTGTTAGTTTTTTTAAACTATTATTTATTTTTAATTTTTTACTTGAATTAAAATTTTTTCAACTTTTTTCTTTCTATTTTTTTTATTTATTTTGAATCGTCATCGGTCCTTAATAAGTATACCAAATTTCGAGTTAATCCGACGTTTTGAAGGGGGTCAAAATCATGCTCAAAGATTCCGTTACAAACATACATACATACATCTGAATCTAATAAAAGCGTATTAATAAAACAAAACCCGAATTATTTTTCTCTTTATTTGAATTTATTTAAAGGTCATAAGATCCAGCATTATTGTGAAGGGTTAGAAATTCAATAACTTTTAAAACTTAAACCTCAGCAACGGTATTCTGTCTGTATGGAGTCCACTAGGTGATCACTTAACACTAAGTGAGCTGAATTCGGCTACAATGCGTTCATCTATACATATAAGTAAAATTAGAGTGTCTGTTTGTAATATTGAAAATACCGCTTTTTACTACATGCATATGAATATGTATGTACGTATGGATACGGTACATACACCAAAATAATATTTTTTACAATTTTTGTCTGTCTGTCTGTCTATTTGTTCCGGCTAATCTCTGGAACGGCTGGACCGATTTTGACGAGACTTTAGCTGATGATATAAGGAGTAAATTGGCTACTTTTTTTAGAATAGGTTCGTTCCGCGGCGTCACCTGCGGTACAACAATAACCGCGGGTAACACCACGGGACTCGGCTATCAATAATAAAATTTAATGCTTCCGAAGCGAAGCGAGGGCGGGATGCTAGTTAGAAATAAATTATGAAGAATCTGATTAATTTTAAATATTACATCACAAAAAGTATTATATCTTATTGTCCAAGGTGATTTCTACTGGCCTACCTTGTCACGAAGGATCTCGGTATATCTGATATCATCAGTGGCAATACAAAAGGTAAATCATAAAAATATTTATAAATATTATCTAAATGAATATGCTACCACCCACTCATATGTAATAAAGTGTAATAATCATATGTAACAAAGTATGTACATATTGTAAACACAATTTTCTTTAAGTAATATTTAAATAGCCTTCGTCATTCAGATGACACTGTGAGTAATCGTATTAAATGACACAAACAAACTGAACATCGAGTGGGCGTCGATACAAAGAAACAGCGCCATTATTTAATATTCGATATTAAACTTTGTAGGTATTGTTTAACTGTATCATTATTAGATGTTTATACAAAATGTTATTATATTTTACATGTACCTAATATTTTATACGCTGTCTGTATCAGAGATGATATTTTGAAGCTTTTGCAAGTCGCAGCTGTAATCGGAACCATTGTTTATGCTCACGATTTTTGTTTGATTATAACAATTTATTTGTACTACGTGTAGATATTATAAACTTATAGTTTTTTTTTATTGCTTAGATGGGTGGACGAGCTCATAGCCCACCTGGTGTTGAGTGGTTACTGAAGCCTATAGACATCTATGACGTAAATGCGCCACCCACCTTGAGATATAAGTTCTAAGATCTTAGTATAGTTACAACGGCTGCCCCACCCTTCAAACCGAAACGCATTACTGATTCACGGCAGAAATAGGCAGGGCGGTGGCACCTACCCGCGTGGACTCACAAGAGGTCCTGCCACCAGTAATTACGCAAATTATAATTTTGCGGGTTTCATTTTTATTACACGATGTTATTCCTTCACCGTGGAAGTCAATCATGAACATTTGTTGAGTACGTAATTCATTAGAAAAATTGGTACCCGCCTGGGATTCGAACACCGGTGCATCGCTCAACACGAATGCACCGGACGTCTTATCCCTTAGGCCACGACGACTTCAAATCGTGGCGATGGATGATTATGGGCTCGTATTATGTGTTAAAATTTGATTACGACATCAAGTAAAGCCCGTAAATAATAAAATAACATATTGCTTTGGGCGTTTCTTTAACAGGGTTGCGGTCGTGCGAATGGTTTGAAATCTCAGACATGTCTAATTGAACCTGGACCTACAGAGCAGTGCGAGAGTAGGGTCCTCAGCGCGCTGCGGTTCCTCGACACGTGGCGCCTGACCTCTAACATTATTCTCCATTTTAAACTCAATAAATTTGCAAATTCAATTAAGCTTTTTTGGAGTGACGAAAGTTCACCGTTGTAGAACCTCTTTTTGTGTAAAGGTAGGGACCACTTTTTATCCGTTTAATTAAAAGTTTAACATAGAATGTACAAGTGCTGACCTTTACTCTCTAAGTTAGTTTTCCTAGTTGGCTGGGGTAGTCAATCTGTTAACTTTTAATTTGGTCAGGTTGGACTGAGAAAATACAACTAGACAGAATCAAATACATATATCCGATTCTACATGGGCGTTATTGTGGCCCGGTTTTGTTAACAGCTGGAGAATGAAAACATTCCAAATATGCATATTCCTAAAGTCTATATGCGAATAGTGCTCCGATGTTCAGAAACTATATTGCGTTTTGGGGAGATATATACGCCAAGGGAAGATCTTCCACCGAGCGGGTGATATTGCTCGGTAGACTGACGGTCCGAATGTTGTTGTTCGGAACTTGTATATATGCGCTTTATCTTGAAAATGTCGTAAGCGAGATTCAGGCATCTGTCAATTATCTTGCGTTGAATGATGGCTACCCGCCACAGCGTTAAAGTTTGATAGAATCTTCTTTTATTTTCTCCACCTTATCCCAATAGGTGGGGTCGGCACAGCTAATTTTTCTCTTCCATTCTCTTCTATCAGCCGTCATCTCCACACTCACTCCTTTCTCTCTCTCGTATCATCATTCACACACTCCATCCATATCTTCTTCGTTCGACCTCTTCCCCCTCTACCTTGCACTACCATTTCCATACATCTCCTAGGCACATACATCTTCTCTCTACGCATCACATGTCCATACCACGCTAACCGTCCGCTCCTTAATTTGTTGCTTACCGGGGCCACTTTCAAACTTCCTCTGATATACTCATTCTTTATCTTGTCCATTCTTGTCACTCCACACATCCATCTCAACATCATAAAGTTTGATAGAATGCCTTTCACATTAGTTTCGTCACGCATAATTTCTTAACTTCCAGCCTTGTGTCTTACAGTCAGAGTCGGTGGTAGAGTAATCTCAAGAATGGGCTCTACTATTAGAACTATTTCAGGCATGAAAGCCCTGTGTTGGGTTTGAAGGATAGAATAGCTGCTGTGTGAAAGAATTTGAAACTTTACCTTATGTCTCTAAAGCCTAGGCTGCACTACGGCTTAGCCGTTGTGGTTTAAAATCGTATAAGTTTATGAAATAGGAAAACGAATACAAGCGACTTGCGCTTTTTTCCCGCGACTTATTTTAAAACTGCGAAATGTTAAAAAAAAGCAAATTGTCGCAAAAAAGAACCGCAACGAAATTTGTAATCCATAGAAGTAGGGGGATTCTTCCTATTCTTACGGGTCGTTTAGAACCTCTGGGTATGCGGAGGGACTTCAGTTCTCTCTGTATTTAGTATTGGATGCTCCATGGGGAGTACCGCACCACCCGCCACCAGAGTAGAGTTCGTTCATCCATACTCTCCGGAGCCACTGCGTTTATCAGCAGTGCGTTTCCAGAGATCTTTATCACGTACCATCCGGCTTTGAAATGAGCTCCCCTCCACGGTGTTTCCCAAGCGCTATAACATGTCCTTCTTCAAACGAGGGTTGTAGAGGGTATTTAACGGTAGGCAGTGGCTTGGCTCTGCCTCTGGCATTTCTAAACTTTATGGGTGACGATAACAACTTACCTCCCCCGCGACCAGCACTCCGACCGCGTCCGACAATCTCGCTCTAGCGATCGACTTTTTTCAGTCGATCAACTTTGAGCGTGTTAATGCTTTGGGTGACGCCATTCGCGCCGCCTCCACTGCACAACACTTCATCGCCGTTGTGCAAGAATACGCTGACGTATACGCGTCGTTAAATACGTACGTCCTCCCCTCACTNCAAAGAGGTCGACGTGCAACCTAACCCATGCATCAGCCCGCTGAGTTTCTCGCCGGATCTTCTCAGTGGGTCGCGATTCCGATCCGGTAGTAGATTCATTCGCGAAGCAGCTACTCTTGAGTTGTTAGGTCTCCTTCGGAGGCGCTCGGGTAGCTGTTAGCAAATCCCACCCCTCCTGGCTGAGCCTTTGCTCGCCCACCTGTCCTGGTAAAACTGGAAAGGCCTCCGGGCCACCAGTAATCCTTCAATCATAAAAAAAAAAAAAAAAAACAACTTACCATCAAGTGGGCCGTATGCTAGTCTACCTACAAGGGCAATAAAAAAATCTTCTCAATGGCGAAAAGGCCTCCGAATAAAATTACTGTGACTTTGATTCATTTATATTGTATAACGGTTGCCCCGCTCATCAAACCGTATCGTGAAAACTATTTGTGAACATGTTGGCACTAAGTTTTACTTATCTTGTCTTTAACTATAGTACTGTCAGTACCATTGTCAACGAAACACGTTTTAAAATCATCTGACAACAATTCCTCAGCACCGAGCTTAATGTTTCGACTTGTGCTTTTCAAAGCTAAAATATTCACGACGAAGCCTCGCAAAGAATGAATATTCGGTTACTCAAGGTCGGCTGTCGACAACGAAGTTACGAAACAATGTAGCTACTCGTTTTGTTTGTTGAGAAGACTTATTCAAGTATCAAATTTATGCGTCGACGTATATATTAAGCTGTATTTTTTCGCATCAATTTTATTTGACATTTGAAACCTTTGGAATGAACTCACCTCCAGTGAATGTACACGTGATAATGTCATCAGAGTTCGTTCGAAAATATCGATGCTTAACATAAAGTAATAGTATAAATTAATAGAACCTTATTTAATTTTAGACTTATATTAAACCTTTTACCTTTATGTACATCTTTTCTTTTACAATACTTTTAAGACTGTAACTTAGGAATTATGTTGTTCATTAATGTATAACGCAAAAAAAGATTTTTTTTTGAATATGACCTAGGTCTGACGACTTACCCTTGAAGTCGTCGTGGCCTAAAGGATAAGCCGTCCGGTGCCTTCGTATGTAGCGATGCACCGGTATTCGAATCCCGCCGGCGGGTACCAATTTCTCTAATGAAATACATACTTAACAAACGTTCACGATTGACTAGCACGGTGAAGGAAAATAACGTCGTGTAATAAAATTCAAACACGCAAAAATATAATTTGCGCAATTACTGGTGGTAGGACCTCCTGTAAGTCTGCGCGGGTAGGTACCACCGCCCTGCCTATTTCAGCCGTGAAGCAGTAATGCGTTTCAGTTTGAAGGGTGGGGCAGCCGTTGTAACTATACTGAGACCTTAGAACTTATATTTCAAGGTGGGTGGCGCATTAACGTTGTAGATGACGTCTATGGGCTCCAGCAACCACTTAAAACCAGGTGGTCTGTGAGATCGTTCACTCAACTAAACAATAAAAAAAAATCGTCCTGCAACCACGTCCGAGGGTCCTGGTCGAGGATGAGTATTGCCAGCTGAATCAGTCCATCTATCCTTCACATGTATAAAACCATTGGTCACTGCCACTATCTCCCAGTTTTTTTATATGAAAGGGGAAACTTTACACACTACTCGAAATGCATGCGCATGCCGACGCTCGCGTATCATTCTCGGTTTTTGCCGCGCTCAGCCGCGCTAAAAGGCAGGTAGGTGGTGGTGCTAGTGTCGCACCGAAGAACCATTTCCCACGGATATTATGCATTCCGATCCACATAATATGTAGCAGACCCAGTACAAAATAAATAAGAAATTAATAATACATATAAACCAAATTGTGTCACGTTAGGTACTTACAGAACAAAAAAGAAATTATTTACAAAAAAGACGTGTGGCACTCGGGGACTGCCGCGGTAAAGCTATTGCATACCATTTTTTATCAACTTATGCAATTATAAATCGACAATAATAATTTAATATTAAAACAACAATAAAATAAGATCCGGCGAGAAACTCAGTGGGCTAACTTTCAATGAATCTGCTACATTGTGAGTATTCCATTTTGACCGCGCACTCACTAGAGGGCGTTTACATGGGATACAGACACGCCTTTGGATGCTAGTTCTAACTCTCATTCGCCCAGAATCAACGGTTTAGCTAGTTTATTTTTATGCTACTCCAATCACTGAATGAGTAGTAGGAGTAGTAATAAAATTCTTGGACTAAGCGATAGAAAATGGCACGCCCAACGCATTGTAATGTGATATAATTTTCTATTTTACAATTCCGTTTGTCGCCGATAAATGGCGCTTGACGAAAAGCTGAATCGCGCTATCGTTGTGTTACCCACGAAATTATATCTCATATTTTAATAGTACATAAATCGGTGTTTTGACTTCTTACTTTAAACACTACACAAGCGCAACGTGTGAATGTGTTGAACGCGAGCTACATGGTAGGCGGAGTGAGAGGTGGAAGGTTTTTTTCGTTACGGAATTTCACGATTCCGCTCTCAAGCCGCGCTCAAGGCCCGCGATAAAATCTATGCAATAGCTTAATAATAATAATAATTATAATATAATTGTATTTTAGAAGAAACCGTTACGGGACGGAACAGCTTTAAAGTTATTGTCCACAATATCATGATGTTTATTATCTTTAGATGAGTAACGAAGCACCGCAAAACATCATCTAATTTTATTTTCACTTTAAAATAGCTCGTTGAAATTGTTAATAAATAATTAATCAATTTCGACCACAAGCCATCAGATTCAGTTTCAACAGAAAAAAATAAACGAATCTCGACCGATGACCGCGACATGATGGATGCGCCCTTAATTAACTGAACTTGCCGTACAAGTGTGGCTCTTATGTTATCGACATAAGAGCTAATAAAACTGATAAATTTGTTTTTTACTGAGCGAAAATCAATCTTGTGTTTGTTTATTTAGAGGCTTTTTCAGTCAATTAGTTTGTTGACTGTCACACTAATGGTAAGAGGGTGTTGGGTTCCAGTGATTTATCTATCTATCCATGTACCTATATGAGATAGGTACATCTACAGCCATAATATTATATGCTTGAATAGATAAATAAATTTACTAACAATCACGCCACGTTAACTGGTCCCGTGATAAGTTCGTAAAGAACTTGTGTTATAGATAATGTCACGGATCCCAAATGGTGCTTACGAAATGTGAGAGCGTAGGCGTGTTACTGAGTGGACCCGACTAATATCAGAAACTTTTAATACTAATAACATCGCAAACGATCCTCTGCACACTATAAACAATATGCAAACTGTAACTTTTTTTTTTTTTTTATTACTTAGATTATTCCTCAGAGCACTCCCCATGGAAAATGCGGTACAAAATACAGAGGGAACCGAAGTCCCTTCGCAGACCCAGAGGTTCCACACGATCTGTGATCTTCCACCTTGGTTACACCGGTAAGCGGCTTCGGAGTCAACATTGTTAGTGAACTCCATTAAAAAGATGATACCGTGAGGGCTATGAATTCACTAGCTATCTTCGATAATAATAATATTTTCATGGTTTTTTTTTTCTTAGATGGGTGAACGAGCTCACAGCCCACCTGGTGTTAAGTGGTTACTGGAGCCCACAGACATCTACAACGTAAATGCCGCCACCCATCTTGAGATATGAAAATTAAGATCTCAGTATAGTTACAACGGCTACTCCACCCTTCAAACCGAAATGCATTACTGCTTCACGCCAGAAATAGGCAGAGAGACTCACAAGAGGTCCTACCACCACGCAGATACTATCATACTAATGCGGATTTGAATGTATATTTTTACCTTCTGCTCCCGACATCCAGTACACAGACATGTTTTACATGGCTTATTTCTAGAAAGCTTATTGAAAAAAAATATCGTATAGAAATGCAATACGTGCGTGCGTGTCTATAGAAAACATAAATATCCTGTGTGATCCTTACGCAATCAAAATTAGTAAAACAGTGCGCAGTACAGTGATGTCCCTAGTTTGAATCTATATTTAGATCACTGCTCCAACACCAGAGCGCTGCCATAATCATTAACGCGCCCCATCACTAAGTAAATTGATAGTCTATTGACGTCATAACATGTTCTGTTTACGTTTATTTTCGAACTGAACTTACTTTGCTTTCAGTAACACTTAGCCAGATGATCTTCAATGATTTAGAAAACGAGCTAAACTAATTATAATAAAACAGTACAGTCCTGTGTCTGTGCATTGTATTAAAGTAATATAACTAGAAAGAGGGAAACTAAAAAGAGTAAAATAATATAAAACAGCAAGTTTTAAAGTTGTTTTCTGCCTGTCGGTGTGATTGTTTGTTCGCGTAGGTCTACAGGACTACTGAACGACCTTTTATGTAGGTTTCACAAGCAGACATGGACTAGCTTGGAGCACATAATAAAAAAGAATATTCTTTCATTAAATCTGTATTTTGCAAAAAAGATATCGCCTTAAAAAGAGATTCGAAATATACATTTTTTTAGGTGATAAAAGTTACATTACGAAAGTAACTCCGTGCGTTTTCTTCACGCCCAAACGGATTTTAACGTAATTCGAAATGCAAATAGTTTGAAGCCTGAGAAAGAGTATAGACTACCTGTCATATTACTGCTGAGCATAGACCGCCTCTCGCGCGATATCGAGTTTAGTCAGACAAAACCGCGGGAAGATAGCTGGCTCAAAATAAATTGGATTTCTGTGAAGTGGATCGGTCCCATAGTTGGTTATACCTCATATTTATTCTGCAATATTTGCAATCCTACGTTCGAACTTCAAGAACAATAGCAGCTATTCCAATCCAATTTGTACCTTGAAGCTGCCTCTCTACGCCAATGCTTCTAGTTCACTTCTAGTTGCTGACTAATATTTATGCCCAGATGCATAGGCTAGGTCACGGCTTGTCAGTCGTTAAGGATAACTCCAATTAGCTGGGCTCGGACACTACAAACGCTGCCATCCACACGCAGATAGCAGGTCGCAGACTCAATTGTATTGTATAACAACTGACCCATCATTCAAACCGGAAGCTGTAGACACTTTACGAGAGGAAGTTGGTTCGTCAGGAACGTCGACCTCCCTGACGACCTGGACTTAGCGTCCATCAGTAAGTATCTACAGTGGGCATCGATGCGCCACTTCGACAAAGCAGCACGACACGAGAACCCTCTCATCGTGGCCGCCGGTAACTACATTCCCGATCCTGCGGACAGAATCGAAAGCAGTCGACGTCGCCCAAAACACGTCATTTCGGATCCTCCCGATCCACTAACGGTGCTTTTAGGTACCTCAAGCACCGGTCATCGTTCTCGTCGAACCCTCCGCTTGCGACGAAGGGCTCGACGAGTAAATTAACCCACAGACACAGCCCACTGAGTTTCTCGCCGGATCTTCTCAGTGGGTCACGTTTCCGATCCGGTGGTAGATTCTGCTCTGCACGGCTCTTGCTAGGGTTCGTGTTAGCAATGTCGTCAGGTTTCAGCCCTTGTTACGGTTACGCTGAAATAGCCTCTCAAAGCTATCAGCTTAGAAAAAAAAAAGAGAGGAAGCTGTGTCGCCGGCAGGTGCTAACTAGCAGACTATATGAAATCAACATTATTTAATTTTCAGTTTCATTCCACGCTTTTCTACGAATTCGTTTTCATCATATCGAACAATTAATTAATTAATACGTGAAAAGAATATTACTATGTTCTGAGAGCAACCATATAATGTAGTAAATTAGTATTCAGTCAAAAATTAATATACATAATAATGTTTCTCAATTAAAATCTTCGTTCGCCGCTTTCATCAGCTTTATTTATTTTCAACCTAAAGATGAATTTTGATCGGTTTCGAAGGGCAATGAATAGGCAGGCGGCTCCTGATGAAAAATGTTGGCCAATGACAATAACCATGTCGCTGACAGCAGCAAAATAATCTTCTTAAGCCTCGTTCGAAGCAAGCCGCGGTCGGAGAACACCGACAGGAGGGCTGCATCCCAGAGTTTTATGGTTTATAAAAGTATCCATCAGCTTTGTATTATCTAGAACAAAAACCAGCCACTCTAGAACTTAGTATCGTCTGACACTGATCGATGTCTCTCATTCTAGTTTTTGTTTGTTCCCCCAGAGGGCGACACTTACGTAATGTCGGCGAACGTTGTAAATCGCAACGATTTGTTTACCCGTGAACATATCACCCACACATATGTATATGTTACGTTTGGATATGTTTTGAAAGCTTTTTTAGGATCATAAATAAGCGTTTTTATGTTGCTGTTTTACGTCTTATCTTCGAGTTGTTCTGAACTTTGATTTTAATTTACGATGATGGATTTGCACTGATCGAAGTGGCGTGTGTGTGTGGCAGCTTATGGCACGTGAATTTGTTTATGGACAACATGAAGAAGTATGACAAGTTAAACGACGAAGGACTATGACTTAATGGACTAGACGCCCGGTGTATTCACTATAACGGACACTATGACCTATTACCAATTAATATCAGATGGACCGTGAGCTCGTCTGTAAAACATATAACATATAAATCCATGTTTAATTTCTTTCTAGCTTCTTTTTCTCCACCTTATCCCACTAGGTCGGCACAGCGAATTTTTCTTTTCCATTCTCCTCTATCAGCCGTCATCTCAACCTTCACTCCTCTCTCTCTCTCTCATATCGTCATTCACACACTCCATCCATGTCTTCTTCGATCGACCTCTTCCCCCTCTACTTTGCACTACCATTTCCATACATCTCTTAGTCATATGCATCTCCTCTCTACGCATCACATGTCTATACCACGCTAACCATCCGCTCTTTAATTTGTTAATTAACGGGTTTACTTTCACACTTCCTCTGATATACTCATTGTTTCTAATTTATTTCTAGCTTCTAGGGCTAATACTTGTCACGAGTCGATATTAAATGTTAAGGCCCCCCGACCGCCCGGCCCCCGGGTACAACGCCTCTCGCCCCTAACCACCTGAGCTACTGTGAGCACTTCCACATTAAAGTTAAAGGCCCCTTATTACAGCAGGGTCTGTTGAGAGCCATACGGCTGCGAAGCGATCGTGGATTTCGGTTCGATGGGTACGCCTTTAATACAGTGTAATGGAGACTTGGAGCTCTTTCTATGTACTTATTGTTATCTTACTGCAAATAAGCAGACGAGCTTAGCGCTCTCATTGCTTTAAGCAACCATCCATGGACAACAAAACATTATTGCTGTCACCTTGAGACCCAAAGTCAGTGTCTCATATGTAAAGAGAGATTATCTATTCCGTTCCGTTATCGTATATTATAGAATCTATATTTATGTATTTTTTTACGAAAATTGCGCGAACGGAAGAGTATGAAATTTCCGATACTTATAGAGAATATATAGAAGGGGTGCAAAATGCTTCTTTTTTTTTTAATTATGCTTTAAATACATTAAATCAATGAAGAAAAACACTACACACACCACCATGGATTTACACACACACGCATATATACTCTTTTATTTATTGTCAAACTTTTGTTAGTGTTTAAAGTCTGTGGTCAAATTGAGAATAGATTAATATTGTTTGTCTTTAATATTCTTTATCTATAGTGTAGCTTTGGCGAAATCTGTGATTATAGAAGTAAAGTCTTTGACAATAGAACCATAATAATGTTCAAATATATAATTTAAATTAATAATAATGGTCACATTTCGACCGCTGGGCGACCACCATACAAGTAATGAAATATTAAAATTTGTTATGCTTTGTTTGGCTTTGATCATTCACTCTGCACTCTTGATTCCGGACTGTTTATTCCCGATTTCAACTGCGGCAAGTGTGAAACGATATTGTACAAATGACAGAGCAGGGTGAAAGAAGTAAAAGGGCAGGAACTGGGCAGAGAACGTTTACAAATCGCGAGCCACAAATAAACACGTTAACAGTTTGTGTACATTCACATTCATCGGAACGCTGGTTCTTTAGTTTTATTTTCGGTGTTCATATGTAAGTGTGCGTCGCGGTCTCACTCGTTTTTATATTTCGAGTGTAACGTGTAACCCATAACACTTTACGGTCAACAAACAGTACTCTGCTTGCAACAAACATGTACAATGAATTTTTTTTTTAGACGTAGTTTACTTGTGTTTTACAACGCCGCACATGATTCATTTTACTAATTGAATCGCAATGTACGGCGCGGTTACTCGTATCCTCAGTTGTGGCCGTAGAAAGAATGTCTATTTGATAACCACATACAACCAATGAAACAAACATGGCTCCAATATCGTTACGAATTCAGATGCACAAAGTAAATATTAGTTGGGGGTTCATAAATCGTTTCGATTTAATATCCTGCCTGCCCCCTCCCCTCTCCCTCTCAGGTTCAGTACCGGTTTACCAATACCCTCGCTCGTCTATTAGCTGAACTTCCGTTTGATATGAACAGTGGATTATAGAGTATATCTAACCATTAAAAGATTCGTTCTGATGACTGTTTTATGGAATTGTTATTTTCCTACCTATTCTAGTAACCTCGGTTATTATAGATTCACCGAACTAGTAGGTGAGCTCACGGGGCTCAAACCGGGAGTGCTGCTAACACTGGCCCAGAAGCAATGCTTCGCAGAACATACCACCAGATTGGAAACGCGACCCACTGAGAAGATCCGGCGAAAAAGTCAGTGGGCTGTGGGTAAGTTGACTCGGTAGCGGTTTTATGCTCATCAAAATCAGCTCCTAGATTCTATGCAGCCCTAGCCGTATCTTGTGCCTTTCTAAAATTTGCACGATCGAAACTAGCCATCGCTTACTTATTTTTAGTATTTTGAAGTGAATTGCGTACGTAAACTAGATGAAATGTGTTCATGAGTTGAAAGATCATTCTGTTTTTTTAATATAGAGTTTTTTCTAAATATAGATATTTTATGTTGTTAAAAATAAATAAATAAAACTTTCCAAAAATGTAGTGTTAGAGCAGACTTCACAGATTATACGGGCAGCGTTATAAAGCTCACAGTCGGATGTACTCACATGTCACGCACAGATACATGCTACATACAAATCAATCAATGAACGTTTGTTTTGTGTCAATATAAGTCTGGCTTTCATCTGGTCGCAGGGACCGACGCATGCCCCTCTAATTGGATCGCGACGACATATTGATTTACATTAAACATCTTACTTAAATCCGTCGTGTGTTTTAAGTTTTTTTTATGAAGTTAACAGAAATATGAAAGGCAAGTAACGAAATTACGTAATATATATTTTTTATTGCTTAGATGGGTGGACGAGCTCACAGCCCACCTGGTGTTAAGTGGTTACTGGAGCCTGTATACATTTACAATGTAAATGCGCCACCCACCTTGAGATATAAGTTCTAAGATCTCAGTATAGTTACAGCAGCTGCCCCACCCTTCAAACCGAAACGCATTACTGCTTCACGGCAGAAATAGGCGGGGTGGTGGTACCTACCTGCGCGAACTCACAAGAGGTCCTACCACCAATAAAATATTGCGTAATAACCTGATTATATAATATACACGTGTATGATCCCAATTCTCGGGGTGAACAGCCTCTGGAGTGGTGGGTGCGTCCGCCAAGTGCATTTGCTTTACATTAATGGGTTAAAAAAATGCTAAAATGACCAAATTTTGGCAAATGTTGCCCGTTCAAGTCAAGTTTGTGCGCTGTTATTGCGAATTCGATTAGAGAATAGGTTTGGTTTTGAATTACTCAGTGTATCTTAATATATAGACATAGGTCGGAGTCTTGTAATTTATAATTACAGTATTATAGAAGTTGTGCGTTCGGAAACACTTCGTTTTCAGTTTCTTTCTAAAGTCAAGTAACGTATATTATTTACAAATGACCCCGATCGACAACTATATCAATAATTGTTGCGTGGTGTGTATTGCGTGCGATATGAACCGCCTGCTCATCTCGAACTAATGTTATAAAATACTCGGTCTATAAAACTGTTTTGTAGCGGTAATCATTCAATAAGGTACCGAACACCTAGCGACGACGTCCACGCATCTGTTCTGCTCTATGTTAAGTAAACATCACATGATCTAGTCAAGACTTTTTACCGCGGTATAATCTTAGAACGTCTTAGCATTTACACAATTTGGTTTGTTCTGATTCTTAACATAGAATACTACAGATTACGAGTATGTTACAATTGTCGATGTTAACGGATTTATATTGTTTCATTAAGAATTTTATTGGCTTGTCCTGTATCTGCGAGAATCTACCTATACATATCCGTTTATGTGACGGAACCTTTCAACGTAACTTTCACGACCTTTAAGTCATCCAATTAACTTAATTTTTTATCCATATCAAGGACCGATGACAATAAAATATAAATCACTTTGGCCTAATTAATATCCAGGAACATCAGGATAAAGGAAAATATATATATATATTTTAGTTGATTTGTTCTGAAATCTTGCCTTGATTCATATTTAACAAGGACTTTTAAATAAGCAAGGCTTTAACAATAACCGTCACTAATGCCATTAACAGTAGGTAATGCTACTAACAGATTATCACAGAGCGTTCGTGAACATGTTTCAGATTTTATCAGAATAAAGATAATATGGTATGTACCAGATCACGAGCTTAGTGTATCATGAGGAAAGACAAACCCAACACACGAAGAATCTTTAGTAAAGGCCAATTACATTCCGGATCGCTGTAGAAGATTCCAATTGTTGTTGAATTAATTCACGACATCGACGCGATTGTTACTGAATAGTTGTATGCCGAAGTGTTTGTAATTAATTTACGGGGATAAGACAAACGGCATTGTTACCGGGCTACTGTGGTTGTAGGGTGACCATGATTACAATACAGAATTAAGAATGATTATTGATTTTAATTTCATTTCGATATTGGAGGTAAAGCGTAGTGTAAGTCATCACCACTACCCTGCCTATTCCTGCCGGAAAGTGTTCTGGTTTAAAGGATGGTACTGCCGCAGATTCCTGTTGTCACATAATACCAGGCGGATCGTGAGCTTGTTTCGCCCAAGTATTGATAAACAACTTTTTCTTCTTGCCCTTATCTCACAGCACGTGGGATCGGCGCAGCATTTTCTATTGTCACACTGTCGCTAGTTAACTCACGTTGGGCTATATCTTGGATTGTATATCCATAGCTACCTGCCACAGGTAGGAACTATTTCTGTTTCTTCTTTTCTTGTAGCTTTTACTTCATCCATTTTTGATTCTATTCTGTTGCCTTTTATTATTATATAAGCATTTACACTAAAAGATTTTTAGATTTTCAAATACAAAAAAATAAAAATATCATATTTTGGTTGTCTCTCTCTATTTTCATAAAAATGACAAAAATTAAATAAACAACCAAATCTTCAAAGGGGACGAAGGTCTCTACGTTATCATATAGGTCTTTAGCTTCAGTTAACTGAGCTGGTCCACCCAACTATTGCAAATAAACCTGATGACGAAGCCAACATTGCTATGCAAAATATTTATTTATAAAGCCGCATTTCGATTTATATATAGATCCTGGTCACAATACACCCAGAAACAAACAAACCGGAGGCTAGGGAACAAAAGGCATAACTTCAAACAGCAATTAATGTTGCCGCCTAAATGAGATTTCCTCACCGTTGCCGTAATATCGACGGCGGAGCTCCGTGTTAGCACAGCCAGTTTGTTTTGCTCGCCCATAAGATTATTTTTCTTCTATAGTTTAATAGCCCAATTCATGTTAAAAACACTTTTTTCTCTAACTTACGCTATATAGATGCATTTACGAATCGCTTATAGTTTCAGGGATTTACTTTTTGGTGTGCCGGTCGAGACAAACGACTAATGACACTGAATAATTAAATATTCGTCTGCGACACTTCAAAGCGTGGTAGATTTTGACCTCTTCTGTCAGTCTATTCATTATCTATATATTAATACGTGAAGCAAAAACTTTGTACCCCTTTTTACGAAAATTGCGCGGACGGAGGATTGAGAAATTTCCCACACTTATATAGAATATAGAGAAGGAGTGCAGAATGCTAATATTTTTTTATAATTATGCATAAAAAATACAATAAATCAATGATTAAATAAATACACACGCTACCATGTATTTGACACAACACATACATATAAATATACTCTTTGTTTATTGTCAGCTGTCAAACTTTTGTTATTGTTTAAAGTGTGTGGTCAAATTGAGAATAGATGAATATTGTTTGTCTTTAATATTATTTATCCAGTGTAGTTTTGGCGAAGCCTGTCATTATAGGTATTTTAGAAGTACAATAATATTTGACAATAAAACCATAATAATGTTTAAACATAAAATTTCAATTGATTATACAGCGGGACCACTAGTGTACATTAAGTATATTTACCTATAAACAATTAAGGTTATAACTAAAATTTGAACTGGCATATTCTGTCTACTTTGTGAGTCATTTCGACGTGTTTGCCTTCTACATGACCGTGTTGCTATACAGTTATAAATCATAGCAAAAGCAAACTTATGACGTATTCTTAAGTAGAGTTGTATCTTCAACGACTTGCGCGATAGTTGGTAAACACCTGCTTTGAGAGCACAATTTGAAAGTTTTATTTCGAGAAGAAGAGTGCTATATTTTATTGGTATAGATCAGAGATTCCTTAACATTTTATTGCCCGTATATAATGCAATTTTGAGTATATCAAGAAGTCCATGGGTGACGGTAACCACTCACCATCAGGTGGGCCGTATGCTCGTCTGCCTACAAGGGCAATAAAAAAAACTGACCCCGGTGTTTGATAAATTAAAGAGCGGACAGTTGGCGTGCTATGGACATCTGATGCGTAGAGAGGAGATGCATGTGACTAGAAGATGTACGGAAATGGTAGTGCAAGGTAGAGGGGGAAGAGGTCGAACGAAGAAGACATGGATGGAGTGTGTGAATGACGATATGAGAAAGAGATAGGAGTGAGTGTTGAGACGATGGCTGATAGAAGAGAATGGAATAGAAAACTTTGCTGTGTCGACTCCACCTAGTGGGATAGGGTGGAGACAAAGAAGATAATGCAATTTTATTATTTTGCTTGTAGTATGTACTTAACCTCAATCTTTATGATTCGATTGCTTTATGCTTCAATTGACAGACCGGTTGACCTTGAATAGTTAATTTTTACATCAAAACTTTAGAACGGTTTTCTTTTATTCGTTACTCTATCTAAATAAATTATACTCTCCGCTAATCAAAATTAGACATGGTAACTGCTGTATACCACCGTGGACCTTCCTCCAGATTTTTAAGCAGCCTGCGCCAGATTTTTAAGCCACCAGCCTTAAAAACAGCAATTTGTAAACTCCAATGAACTTTTTACGAAGTCAGATTTTATTTTTTCAAACGGATTTATTCCTTCGAAGTTGATTCTGTGGTCGACGTGAAAACTTCGGGAAAGGCTGATTTTAACAAAATTCAAGTCATTTTGAGGATTTAACTACAGAAGTTTGTACCCAATAGCTTACCTACTAAAACAGTTAATTAAACTGTCTCCGTAGAAACTTGAGCCCAGACCGAAACTAGCTATGACTTACTGCTCCGCCTTACAATAGCCACCGACGAACTTCTTCGAAGCCTCTGATTGTATAGGATGCGGCATTGTAATTGTTAATTCTGCCCCGAAAATTTTGTGAACTTTGCCTAATGTTTCCTTGTTTAACTGTTATGTTTCAAGAGTTACAGTTTTCATGAATACACTGTAAAATTTAATGATGTTTGAAAAGATTCTGCAATCCCTACGAGATATCTCTATGGTTTCTATCGTTTCTTTACAGGACAGAGTGCTCTAAGGAATTGTTTGAGATGTTGTTTGGATACTCAGCATATACCTATTTAGACAATTATGCGTAAAACGCGGAATTCAAAACAAAATCTTTAATGTCAAAATATATATATATATTTTAATAAATGCTAATACTATTCGAAGACGATTCTTTATGGGCCACATTTGTACCACCAGCTACAACAATAATTTTATGAATATCCTTTTGTATTTTTAAAACGTCATTAAATATTTTTTAATTGTAATGTAACTCGTTGAGTATAATTAAGATTACTTTTAGCGTTGAACCTCGTGTTTACGCGCTTATTGTGTTCCTCTTATTGAGAGCTATGAGACAAAATATCGAGTGCAGTGTACCGATGCCGTAGTGACGTCACCGTCAATGAGTATTAAAGGGGTAATCTAAAGTTTAATTACCGTCAGATGATCTCGGGCCGTTTCGATAAATCGAAAATCAATGAGCACCCATTACTGCACTAATCTACCAATTGAGGCCGGTCTTATTGACACTTAATGCAGAACGAGTTCTCCGGGAGTCGAAGTGTGACGTACAGTCCATTGTCATCACATTTAAGTATTTAAAACTTTTTTACTTTTGGCTTTATGTCTTTGTCATATTGTGTTGAGATCATTGTCCACTCGGTAATCTATATACGTGAAGCAAAAACTTTGTACCCCTTTTTACGAAAATTGCGCGGATGGAGGAGTATGAAATTTCCCACACTTATAGAGAATATAGGAGAAGGAGTGCACAATGCTAATTTTTTTTTTAAATAATGCATAAAAGAAACATTAAATCAATAAAGAAAACATTACACACACTGCCATGTATTCGACACACACACATTTGTATATATACTCTTTGCTTGTTGTCAAACTTTAGTTAATGCTTAAAGTCTGTGGTCAAATTGAAAATAAGTTAATATTGTTTATCTTTGATATTATTTGTCTATAGTGTAGTCTTGGCGAAATCTGTGATCATTGAAGTATAATAGTCTTTGACAATATAACCATAATAATGTTTAAACTTATAATTTCAATTAATTATAGTCAGATTTCGACTACTGCGGGGCCACTAGTAAGCATTATTTGGTGTTCGATATTGAATCAATTTAAACACAAGAGTTGAGTATTTCTCTTAAAAGGCGTCCTTCACAGTAAGTTCCTAAAAGCTAAGGCAAGGCGTCGTGTAGGAAGTGTCGAAGTGAACTGTGAAAGCGAATGAAAATAGTTTCCACACAGAGAGCAGCCCCAGCTCCTAGAACATTCTACTAAAGACCTTTCCTTTAGTCCCCAATTATAAAACGGAGTCCATAGTCTTCTAACAAAATGGCTCTGAAATGCAGACAGACGGACGGACGAACTGAAGTTAATGGGGTTCCTTTTTTCATTTAGCTACAAAACCCTAAAAGGTAAACTACTAGTAATTTTTCTTTATTTCATTGTTTTATCTACTGAAACCCGAGAGGTATCAAAAATAACCTTCATACAGGCAAACGTTCAAGTATGCTGTCAAGTTTACGCAGCCAACAGAGCACTTCATTAAAAAGTATGTATACCAAGCATTGAGAGCTTGTCAACATTATAATATTATTTTTGGCATGAGCCATAAGCCAATCACATTAAAATTCAACATCGACGTGATAAATATTGGCGAAATTACTTGACATCTACTACAAACAAATTCGCTATGATGTGCATACACAATAAGAATTCCACTCACCCCGAAATTAATGAGCAAGATTGATGAAACAGCAATCTCGAAACATACAAATCTAAATTGAGCTGAAAGAGCTCTTTGATCAAGAGCTTTCAAACAACGCTTGTTAACTATACGATAATGTCGGTGGTACTTAGTCTCAAAATAATTATTCTCAATGTAGATTGAAAACTATCGGATTATTTAATGTTATAAAAAATTTAATATTCAGTTGTGGATTCACGGGTCGATAATGATATATACATGCCTCCTAAAATTAACGTAGCTGAGAAGATGCGCCTAACCGGCGTTTTCCACAGACATGACATTAACACCACTGTCTCTCTGTCTGTCTGTCTGTAAACTAAATCTAAAAATTGGTCTTTCACTGATATTAACCCGTGCGGTAGTAAAGTCCTGACATTTGTAACAATTAAGGTAAATATTTTGAATCCGACGATGTGTTTTCATAAGCCTGATTAGGACAGGGCGTGTCATGGCGCGCCCGGCACCGATCGTGTCACTCGACAATAAACACCGCCGGCTCACTAATCACTGAGCCAACACTAATTAGAGTCCATAATAGGAGTACTATCCGGAATTACTCGTTTTTCCGAGCCATTGGGTACCTCGCGTTTTGATACAAAATTATAACGATGACTTTGACGACCTTATTTTTTTTTTTTTTTTTTTTNAAAGGCGTGTAAATAGCCGTCCTAAGCGGTATGTGACAAATGTTTGTCACTTATAATTAGCGGAGCGGTAAAACTATATAGCGGTAAACAAAAGCTAGTAATCAAACTAAAGATATAAATTAAATACACATAAGCGAGCGGGCGGGCGAATGATTACACGGAAACAGCAATAAAATGGCAATAAATTAAAAGAACTTGCACTCACCTGTAGACCTTGCCAGTGACTGTTGTGCGGGCGTCGGCGATGGATGCACGCGGGCGGCGGGAGGGGGTGACGAAGCTCACGTAGCTTTTCGTAAGCACCAGCACCACACAATATTCAAGTGCCGCCATCTAGGCAGCTAGCGGTAAAGCGTGATCGATCGGGTAGAACCCCGCTTTGGATAGTCGCGGTAATTAGTTACTGACAAACTCCAAAGGTGGCGCCATCCCAATAATTCATTAGCATCCCATTACTAAATCCGCGCGTGACCAAACACCCTTTTAATAGGAGAGGGTATAACTACAGGTGTCAAATTCATCAAATGGGTAACACTAATGCGTTCTGATGTGAAGTGTAGGGAAACTAATACTTTAATGCTGTTGGTCTTTTGATATCATAACAGTGTGGGCGGCGTGAAGCAAACTGCGCTTGTTAACGCCTAGCACGTGTATAAATATCGAATGAGTGCACATTGCGTGAGGTGGCTCTCACACTGAAAAAATACAGTACACTAAATCTATAAAGTAGCATCGTCAATGTATTCATTCATCAATCCAATCATTTCATTCATTGGTATTTTTTTTTTTATTGCCCTTGTAGGCAGACGAGCATACGACCCACCTGATGGTGAGTGACTTCAGCAATGCCAGGGGCAGAGCCAAGCCGCTGCCTACCGTTGAGTACTCTCCACAAGCCTCGTTTGAAGAAGGACAAGTCATAGCGCTCGGGAAACACCGTGGAGGGGAGCTCATTCCATAGCCGGATGGTACGTGGCAAAAAAGATCTCTGGACACGCACTGTGGATGAACGCAGTGGCTCCAGGTAGTATGGTTGAACTCTACTCCGGTAGCGGGCGGTGCGATGGTAAAAACGAGACGTTGGTATCATCTCGAACAATTCCTCAGAGCACTCCCCATGGAATATGCGGTACAGAAGGAACCGAAGTCCCTCCGCAGACCTAGAGGTTCCACACGATCTGTGATCTTCCACCCTGAATCGCACCAGTAAGCGGCTTCGGAGTCAACATTGTTAGTGAACTCCATTAAAAGGATGATACCGTGAGGGCTATGAATTCACTAGTTATCTTCGATAATAATAATATTTTCATGGTTTTTTTTTTCTTAGATGGGTGGAAGAGCTCACAATGGTGGTTACTGGAGCCCATAGACATCTACAGACGTGACGTCACAATGTCACAAAAGTGGTTTTTTTTTTCGTGAAACCTGGGATAGTCCTTGGCCTTGGAGAACAGATTGAAAATACCGACTGAAAAATATATGCCCTTCCTTATCTACCAACAAAGGCTAATCAAAATTTCCCAATTCAATGATATTCTAATGATTTACCTTGTGAAAAACATAAAGCTTCAACTTTGCGAGCTTAATTCTGAACCAGTATTCAGTAAAAGCTTTAATACACATCTAAGTTGACAGATGGTGACTCGAAAAAATCGTAATTAACACCCACTAACACCCGCAGTCACCCGCCAACCTCCCCTGAATAGACGGTTTAAATTACAAGAGCCAGTGACCTTAATGGTGGCTTCATGAAAAAAATGAACTACAAAACAATATCGCTGAATGAGTTTATTCTTTGTGTGGACGACTATTATGTATATTGCAGCTATCTTACACTTCGGAGCTACTATCAATATAGTCATTTCAGCGAAGCTCGCTTAAGCTCTGGTTAGATCATCATATCGCAAAAAAAATACATATGAAAATCTGTCTCTCAAAATATTTTTCATTGGTATTTTTTTTGTAAACTCTAAAAAAATTATTTCCATTTTTGTTATTTCGCTGCAAGTTCCAGGAGCAAAATTCCAGTATTATAACTTATATTGCGGACCAATTCATGACGACATATGTTTTACCGAACGTTCACGATCACTGGATTTTGCATTTTTGCACCCAGGGCGCGGTTTTATGGCAGTTCGTATGCCATGTTCGTATGTTTCGTTATGTCAGTACGGCCGTCCCGTGTAGTGGTAAGTTACATGGCACTACACAAGGGGGTCGCGAGTTCGAATCCCGCCAAGGGAAAATATTTGTATGATAAATATAAAATGTATTTTCCAGGGTTATGGATGTTTATTAAATATATGTGGGATGGGGTGTCCAGCAGAAATAAAAAGAATATTTATCTTAAACCACTTTTAATTTTATTTTAAAACATAAGCCAAAAACTCCCGTCTTAACCGCATCCACCATAGTTTCCAAAGAGAATCTTACACTGCCGTGAACCAATCAGCAAGCTTAATTTTCCATTCATACTGTCTCTCTCACACAACACTTTCATACCACATTCCTATCTCTTTCATACAATCATTCGTTCCATTTCTCGCATCCTACATATATATATGTGTATAATAAAAATCTTACATTTATTTCCGTTATCCTAACCGAAAGAGTCTGTTGGTGTATTGAAAAGCCCTAAGCGTTTTACATGAGCATACTGAGACCAAAAAGTGAATACTGCGATTCATCTTGAGCCATTGCGACATGTACTCAGCTTTGCCAATTAGAAAATACATATATTTTGCAACACAAAAACTAATGTTCAAAACACTCTGTGCCGAGCAACATAATGTTTATAAAAACATAACCAGCTCTTATCTTAAGCAGCAAGTCTAAGAAACCTGCGCAAGTATCCAAACAGGAGCTTGACACAGCGCCGTGAAACTTTGCAGGCGGGAGCTTTTTTACTTTTAACTTATTTCAATTCGAAAGCTGAAGGAAGCACTGCAATTAAAAACTGGTAATTTGATTTGAATTTTCTTTCAGGAATTTTGATGAGCATAGAACTAAGTCTTGTTAGCGGGTTCAAGAAAGGTTGTTATAAAAGCTCACACATTTACAACTTCCTGATTGTAAATGATCTGCTTTACTCATGGACGTCGCAGCAAAGTAGCTTTTTCCTCTTTTCAACTCATTTCAAAATTTGACACAATGTGATTTGTCACGACGAGGTCTGCGAATTTATTATCTATAGTCAGACCACACATTGAAAACTTATCTCTTGAAACCCACCGTGGACATGTGTAGTGCATTCATGGTGTAAAAATTTAGACATTGTTTTTTTTTTTTTCGCACATAAAGGCGGATCTCATACAGTTTCCCGTACATAGGTAGCGCGCGGCGTATGTGGGTCTAGACAGTTTCCCAACCACTTAACACCAGATGGGCCGTGAGATCATCCACCCATCTAAGCAATAAACCTAATCTTTTACGACTTAATCTTAATCTAGTTTATTATTTCCGATATTACGAATTCTGTACAGTCTTCGTGTTTGCGGACCGTTCAGTTGCCCGTGACTAGAAACCTTTTACACAAACCTGAATACCCACTTAAGACAACTCATCTAACAACAGCTAACAGAAAATTCCATCTAATCATCAATGAGAAGAGCTCTCGAGCGGGCCTGTGAATGAAACCGCCACTAGCAACCGAGGAACCCGTTTCCAGCGAGCGAGCACGAAGAATACAACACGCGGTCGCTTTGTTCACGAACGGACCATATCATTTGAGTTACCAGCTTTGAGAAACAAAACCCTAGGCTATTATTTATCAGAAAATATATTTTATTGATATAGATGAACAGTCGAACCCACGTCATCCTGAGAAGTTCAAGTGGTTTGGATGGAATAATATCACATTCCATTAATAAGTTAGTAATGATCATTGATGGCATTAGATACACCTAGTTAGAAAGTCAGCGGCTCCCTGAATGTCATTGGCTACTTCGAGATTTGAAGCCTATACTCCTCAATTGAATAGTATAGCGGCTGTTCCCCCTCTAAACCTAACAAAACAGATTGTTGCAGCCGGAGAGCAACAACTTACAGCACTTCTTCTTCTTCGTCGCTTTCTCATTACTGAGGGTCGCGACCACCTTGGTCTAGTTTTTGCACCAGCTTCCTCCAATGTTGCCTGCATTCGGCCTGCATGATGGCGCCCGGGACGCTGGTGTTTGTGGCCTCCTTGATAATGTCCGTCCACCTGGTTGGCAATCTTCCTCGATTTCCCCTTCCCCCACGCTTTTCATCCTGTATATCAATGACATGCTGTCTATTGATGGCATGAATTGCTATGCGGATGACAGCACGGGGGATGCGCCATATATCGGCCATCAGAGTCTCTCTCGGAGCGTGGTGCAAGAGAGACGATCAAAACTTGTGTCTGAAGTGGAGAGCTCTCTGAGGCGAGTCTCCGAATGGGGTTAAAGACACAAGTTTGCGCGTTCACTGCGAAGAAGGACCCCTTTGTCATGGCGCCGCAATTCCAAGGAGTATCCCTGCAACCTTTCAAGAGTATCGAGATACTTGGGGTCGACATTTCGAGCGATGTCCTATTTCGGAGTCATTTGGAAGGCAAAGCCAAGTTGGCGTCCAAAATGCTGGGAGTCCTCAACAGAGCAAAGCGGTACTTGACGCCTGGACGAAGACTTTTGCTCTATAAAGCACAAGTCTGGCCTCGCGTGGAGTACTGGTCCCATCACTGGGCCGGGGCCCCCAAATACCAGCTTCTTCCATTTGACTCCATACAGAAGAGAGCCGTTCGGATTGTTGATAATCCCATTCTCACGGATCGTTTGGAACCTCTGGGTCTGCGGAGGGACTTCGGTTCCCTCTGTATTATGCACCGCATGTTCCATGGGGAGTGCTCTGAGGAATTGTTCGAGATGATACCAACGTCTCGTTTTTACCATCGCACCGCCCGCCACCGGAGTAGAGTTCATCCATACTACCTGGAGCCACTGCGGTCATACACAGTGCGTTTCCAGAGGTATTTTTTGCCACGTACCATCGGGCTATGGAATGAGCTCCCCTCCACAGTGTTTCCCGAGCGCTATGACATGTCCTTCTTTAAACGAGGCTTGTGGAGAGTATTAAGCGGTAGGCAGTGGCTCGGCTCTGCTCCTGGCGTTGCTGAAGTCCATGGGCGACGGTAACCACTTACCATCAGGTGGGCCGGACGCTCGTCTGCCTACAAAGGCAATAAAAAAAAAAGTGACCTGCAACTATTAGTTTTTCCAAGTTGTCAGGATTCTGCCTGGCCACGTGTCCGAAGTACTGGAGGAGACGCTGCATACAGATCGCAGATAGACGGGTCTTGACTTTTAGCTCCGAGAGAATTGACACATTTGTTCGGCGCTCCGTCCATGATACAGCACATAAAGTCATTCAAATGAAAAATACTTTCTCTTTAGTCAAGAACATCAACAAAGAGATCTCTTCACCGTTTATGAAACCCTAGTACTTTATACATTTTTCATTCTGACAACATAGTGTTATTGTAGAACGCACAGCCACTGGAAAATCGTTCACAAATGATTCCGCATCCTCAAGAGATGTCAACAGGCTATTCCTATTTTCCTCTAAGCCTGTCTACGTTTTATTTGTAGCAAGTTATATTTGTAACATTTTTTTCGTTTGATATTAATTCTTTATTTGGTTTTCCATAACCTTTTTTTCTGTATTCTGCTTAGTTTTCATATTGAAGCTGTAGATTAGACTTTAAATACTTGTACCGATAGAGTGGCGTGTTTTATTGGCTATTAATTTGAAAAATTTCAAATGCTCAGGTTTTACGATCTTACCTTCTACGAGTTTTTTTTTTGTAAAGTTATATTTTGTTCATAATAGCTTGCAAAATAGCAAACATGTTGATTTGATATTCAAACTGTTTAACTTAGACAGTTTAATAGCCTCGTGCTAATCCTGCGAGACTTCTTGTCAGACAGTTCGTTTCGGTATCGAGTTGAGGGTACTCGTTCCACCGGGGGGTGGAAGGTAGTAGGGTGGGAACCCTATTACCTTTCGGATTCCTGCAAAGCTCCGTCTTCTCTCTGCTCCTTTTTGTTTGTTTATAAATGAAATTCCCCAGTCGCCGTCAACCCAGCCAGCCATCTTCGCCAATGATACGGCTGTTTACTAATCCAGTAGAAACAAGTCCCTAATCGCGAGTAAACTCCAGAGTGCAGCCGTAACAGTAGTTCCAGAAATGGTACAACGATATTAAACCAGCAATAGGCAGTGTGCTCTTTTAAAGGGGAAACTTAGCACGAATCTCTTCGCGCATTAGGTGTAGGAATCATGCACCCCTGATTACCCTCTGAGGTCTATCAATTCCCTGGACCAGGAAGGTTAAGTACTCTGGAATCATCGTGGAGGCATTCATAATATTCCGCCAACGCATAAAATTGTAGATGACCATGTGCAGTACATCTGCGACCGCACCGCGTTTATTCTAGGCAGACTTTATTACCCCATGATCTGTAAGCTGAGTAAAATGTCCCTTACTAATAAGGTGACACTTTACAATACTTGCGTATGGCCTATGATGACCTATGCGTGTGTAGTGTTCGCTCATGCGGCCCACACACACTTAGGCACCCTTCAGTCCCTTCAATTCCATTCCCAAATCCATCAGAAAACACCTGGAGTCAGCGTCGGAATGGCATTTCGATAGGGCGATGCGTCATGAAAATCGCCTCATTGTGGCCGTCGCTGACTACTCCCTGACTCTGACTCAAGCGGGAGCCAGTCACAGAATTTGATTGAATCTTATCGACACGTGAAATTATTAAGATTTTGAAACAGTGCGAGACAGTTTCCGTGACGTGTTTGATAAATATTGGTCTGAACGATAACACTTCGGTTTTTATGCTACGATAAGCTTCTAGACTTATAAACATGTATAGCTTATAGACATGAAGACGCGACGTCCACCTTGAGACATGAGGTCGAAGTATCAATTATGATATAACAACTAGAACGAACAAATGATTTATGCCAGAAATAGGCCACGCGTGGTTTGTCCCATAAGTCAACATCGTTACTTTCATTAATAATTATAATTTGAATTTCGCATTACAATTGTACAATTATAATTTGGTTTTTGAATTAGAAATTCAAAACTGCTTTCAATCGTATGGCAGCTAATTAATACATCTCTGTTTGCAGAGTTAGACAAACCCAGATTCAATTAATATGTTGGACATAAAATATTCTAATATTAAGGTCTAAGTGTTTGAGAATGCTGATTTATCACGTCTAGGCAACCTAGATCTTATTTATAATGACGCAGAGCTTCGTTAGCTCGNGGTTTTTGAATTAGAAATTCAAAACTGCTTTCAATCGTATGGCAGCTAATTAATACATCTCTGTTTGCAGAGTTAGACAAACCCAGATTCAATTAATATGTTGGACATAAAATATTCTAATATTAAGGTCTAAGTGTTTGAGAATGCTGATTTATCACGTCTAGGCAACCTAGATCTTATTTATAATGACGCAGAGCTTCGTTAGCTCGGTATATAAGGATGCTTATGTCTCTGTGTGTGTGCGCCCGTATATGTATCAATCTAGGTTAAAATCTGTTAACTAGTGTGAAGTTGCCTATTTCTGCCATGAAGCAGTAATGCGTTTTGGTTTGAGGGGTGGGGCAGCCGTTTACTGTTAAAATTGAGAACTTAGAACTCGTATCTCGAGGTGAGTGGCGGCATTTACGTTGTACATGTTTATGCGTTCCGGTAACCACTTAACACTACATGGGCCGTGAGCTTATCTACCCATCTAAGCAATACTAAAAAAACTGAACCAATGCAGTCGACTCTAATCATGTAGTGTCGAAGTGCGGATGGCATTCACGTTGTGATATCTATAGGCTATTATATATCTATAGCTATTAATATATTAGTAGCTTTTAGTATATAGTATGCCTATTGTATAGTATTTCGAATAAATATTTCGTTCACCCCTCACTATTAGGTCGTTCGCGTAATGAATCGTATGACACGAAGCGCCTCCGTCCGACCCTGTCATTAAACTCCAAAGCGAAAAAACCCACTCAAAATCTCACCATAACTCAATTCATAATTTTATCATACACGGCAAAGTGACCCCCTGACGTAGGTGGAGAGAACTTCAGTGAGCCGGAAGGGAATTAATTTGTAGATAAAATTTAAGAGGCTTAGAGGGTGAGAACCTTTTTGTTTCGTCTTTGTGCGCAGTACGCGGCAAGTTATGACATTTTTCAGTCTACTTCTGTCGGCCACTAATAGGATTATCCCTACACGGTAAACTTCTGGGTATTATTAATTGTGTTTTTAGGGGAAAGGGCTGATAATTACATCAACAAGTTGTTTTAGTTAATCTTATTTGTATTTCAAATTGAATTAATTTTAACGAAAAGTTGGTATTTAAAGAATTATAAACTCGCTTGGACTTTTTAAACTCGGCGTATAACATAAAATGACTTTTTTACTCCTAGAAGAGAATGCATTATGACTTCGCGTCAGAAATAAATCGGACAACGGTATCGATCCGCGCGAACTTACTAGGTCACTCTCAATTTAATGTTTATTCAATTAAAATTTAAAGAGCACATTAAATTACAGCTATAAATAAAAGTGTGAAAAAAGCATCTAAATGCCAAAACTGTTTTATCTATTTAATGAGATGACCAGAAACATATTTAACCGCAGTAGGTATTTTGTTCAGAAGTAAATCTGTCATTCTGTTAGATTAATCTATTCAAAACCTAAAATCCTATTTTGATACGGTTAAGATTATTTTGATCTTGATTGATTATATTCAACAAAATTTTTTGATTAGAATGAACTGAAATGTCTTCATACATTTTAAATAATTTTTCATACACATAATTATGTAGCTTCCATAAAATTATACTAAAACACTAACGTGTTAAACAATACGGTGCACTGGTTCGTTGTGTGCCTCGTAGCTAGGTATAAACAAGTGCGATTTTTTCAGATATCATTGTGCAAGTTCATATAATACATAGTTTATATATAAAGTTTTACTATAAGATCGCATCCACGTTGTAATCCTAACGCTATTATTATATTACATGATAACTTTATAAACAAAGCTTTCAGTCCTTATTGAAGGGCAGCGGACTATGCATGACTGATACTGCTTGCTCTAAGTCTAGTAGCGTACTACGATCGCCCATTTAGGTACTGGTGGTAGGATATATGATACACGATATGAAGAGTGGGACAGCAGCTATACAATACAGGTGGTAATTCGAATCCATGTCTCAAGGCAAACGTTGACACATTTTCACCTGTAGCCACTTTATACCGGGTTGGCCGTATTCTCGTTTTCCGAATGAAAAAAAAAGTGAAAAAATACTGGGTGAAAGTGGATGAGAGACACCGCATGAAGCCAATGACCGTTGAGACGTCATAACTCCATCTATTTTGAAAGATCGCTGCGGTATTCTTTAGGTAGGTGGGTTCTATCGTCGCGCATAGCCTCCTTTGATGGTCAAACTTACAAAGATGGTACAAGTCACAGGGGTCAGCGTGTGACAAAAATACACAAGTAAGAACTTGACAATGAGTGTAAAATGAATGCAGGAGAAACAGTAGACTCTGAAATCTTGAACCAAATCTAACCAGTGTAACATTACCATCAGTATACGAAAAAACATTCAGTAATTAAAGTCTAACAAATCTAATACAGTGCCTACAGCTTAGTACTCTCCACAAGCCTTTATTATTATTAAGCGGTATTATTATTAATCTTTTATTAAACGGTAGGCAGTGGCTTGGCTCTGCCCCTGGCATTGCTGAAGTCCATGGACGACGGTAACCACTCACCATCTGGTGGGCCGTGTGCTCGTCTGCCTACAAGGGCAATAAAAAAAACGGTGAAAATGATCCTAAAACAATCAAATATTGATACTAGGTGTCTCCGTCTCGCGACTGGGATTTCACGTCACATCTGAGCTTACTAAGTTCTGACCAGAACAATTCTATTTACGTCGTAAACAGAACCAAACCCCCTAATTTAACCCTTTATAAATCAGCAGCTACTGGCTGCACGCACGTTTAAGCTAGTTTAAGTAATTTAGTGTACCATTGACCTAATTCCTAAATTAAGTATTTTATGTAACTGCCTTTAGTATTTTGAAATAGCTATAAATATCAACAACTCTACAATAATATGAAATTACTTGTGTTCCTTTTTAGAATTGTAAAAACGCTTCATCTTTGTTTCAGGTTCTTGTGCGTTAAGTCTGATGAACCGTACTAAAAACTGACCTTGGTGAGCAGAGTAAAAGAAAGTAAAATGTTTTAAGTTCAAAAGTTGTGACCTTGAATTACAATTATCTGTAACAAATGTATTGACTACCAGCGAAGCCTTCATTTTCCAACGTTTTCCAACGAAGGCTTATAAAAGAAATCTATCGTTGTAAATTTTTATGAAAGGCTTTATACAAAACAGAATTTACAACAAGAGCCCACATGCCTCCAGTGGAAAAGTGAGAACTATCGCCTTAGGACGCCAGCGAAGGCCACAGCAAATAGTACAAGTGGCTACCTATATCTATTACCATGAAGTACTACTTTTGATCCTCAAATGAGCTAGGACTCATCAAAGTACAGAAGGAACCGCGTGCAGGGAAGCTTATCACAGAGTTTCATTAAAATTTAATGAACTATATGTTAATAATATCTATATATTAATACGTAAAGCACAAACTTTGTACCCTTTTTACGGAAATTGCGCGGACGGAGGAGTATTTCCCACACTTATAGAGAACATAGAGAAGGAGTGCAGAATGCTAATATTTTATTAAAATTATGCATTAATAATACATGAAATCAATAAAAAAATCATTACACACACTACCATATATTTGACACACACGCATATATAAATACTCTTTGTTTACTGACAAACTTTTGTTATTACTTAAAGTCTGTAGTCAAATTGAGAATAGGTTATTATAGGTTATCTTTAAAATTATTTGTCTGTAGCGTAGTCTTGGTGAAATCTGTGATTATAGAAGTATAATAGCCATTGACAATAGAACCATAATAATGTTCAAAATAATAAATTCAATTAATTTTAGGCTAATTTCGACTACTGAGGGACCACTAGTTGTTATAAGTTCGCGTGTACGTGATATCAAACTTCAGTTATGATGTTTGTACACACTTACACAAGATTGGGTTTACCTTTGACACTTGATGACTTCGCCAAATCTACATGTAAAATCTTTCAGTCACTAGAATCAACGCTATACTAAGGATTGGATTGAGAACTTGCCAAAGCTAAGAATTAGCTTAAAAGCTCTGGGTAGTAAGTTTGAGTGACTAATCTGCACGAACTCATTAGCAGCAGCGCGATGGTTGATAAAAAGCGGTGCCAAGTCTCGTTAGAGATTGTGCCGCGAAAATCTGCTAATTTGATTACAGATCATTTTCATGGGAAATATTATGAAAGCTATTATTTGTTGTACAATATAGGCTATTACAGAACGTCAGAATGATATTGATGATATATAATAATATGATATACTCGTAAAACCCTCTTGTTGTAGTAACAGTAATAGTAGTACGGTAAAAAAAGGGTGCGTGTACTTATGTACGCGCGTAAGAAGTTATACTTTTTATTTTTTATTTTTTTTTATTTTTATTTTTATTTAAATTTTAATCAATTTGAAAAAAAAAACGATTAAACAACATCCTCAAATACGCATATTGGACATCCCTTTTCTTGACATCGTATAAATTCGGTAATTCTCGGTACGGTTCGGAAAGTTCACCTGCGGCTATATTCAGACTCGCCAAGTTACGTCGGTCGTATTGTAATGAGCGATTTAGTGGGCAACTTCATTTCTGTTAATTTTGTGTCACAGTGCGCGCGCATCGTAAAATTTCACTCTCATCAATTTTTCATAACGCGCCTAAAGAAGTAGAACTCCAAAAACGGTGCAACTTGGTGCACGTGAATGAAATTAAACTTCTTTTTCGATGTTTAGTATTGTGGTTTTCTTCATTTTTCATCCTTATATCAGATTGCTCTTGTAATAGGGAACGCTGTGTATAAGAGATGCGACATCTTCAACATTTATACTATATATATTTTAAATTAGAGATATGTGGGTTTAACGACGGAGGGAAGATCTTCCACCGAGC
The DNA here is from genome assembly GCF_003987935.1 of Bombyx mandarina. The sequence goes on along the minus strand of NW_021011686.1, from coordinate 129,288 downwards.
AGGTGATATTGCTCGGTAGATCTTATGTTGTTGTTCGCAGCTTGTATATATACGCTTTATCTTGAAAATGTCGTAAGCGAGATTCAGGCATCTGTCAAATATCTTGTGTTCTGTGATGGCTACCGCCACAGATAGACAATTTTTTTTTTTTTTTAATACTTCTTTAAAACATTGGACGCTACTCGTTGCTAACGCGCGCGTTGGTCTGTACCAGGTATACTACGCGCGTGCGTCCGAGTGCCACGTATTTACTCTCGCTCTGTCTCTTTCTATTCCATGGTAGCGTTAAACTTTTAAACGTTAAACTTTTAACGCTACCTTGATGGAAGTCGCATTAGAAGGTTCACTTCAAAGAAATTTTCGTCGTGGCCAACATGATAAGGCGCCCAGTGTACTTGTATCGAGTGATGCGGTGACTACCTAATGCTGATCTTCAGATCTCGTAGGCAGGTACCAATTATTTTTATGGAATACGTAGGTACTTATCGCATGTTCACGAACGATTTCCACGATGTAACAATAGCCTACTCGTGTAATAGAAATGAAACCAGCTAAAATTGTAATTTGCTTAAATAATGGTTGCAAGGCGCATTGAATAGTCGTATGAGTCACCACCAACTATGAGCCTAGATCCGAAAAGCAGTCACGCATTCCGGTTTCAAAGTTTGGAACAATCGTTATACTTAATCTACAATTAATATTATACCTCATTTCTCATAAGGGCTGGCGGTATTCACATTGTATTATCTCTGGGTTCCAGCAACCACTCAACATCAGGTGGCCCGTCCACGCAGTCAATAAAAAATTCGGAGTACAGCAGGAGTGTCGTATTTCCAAAGAAAATTGAGAAGAAATCGTATCACGAGTCGGTCCTTCCTTTATACCGAGGATGATGATAAACAACCTATTGTACATGCCTTTTCACGTTTATTCTTTGTTGTGTGCATGTACAATGCTCTTAAATGTAGTGGCTCGAGAATGCCGGTGTCACACGCCACTCACATATTATCTTCTGATTAATCTGTAGTTATAAAATCCAGGGTATCTAAAAACCAAAAACAATTAAAACTCAAAGGATAGGTAAAAATACGCAGCAGTATTTTCCGAGTACAAAATGCCGTTCAGCAGCGACACGTGGATCCTAATTTAATGGGATATTTCGTGCGAGATAAACTTTTACCTTCACTAGACGATTTCGTCCGTAACATTACCCAGTCTCTTTTATCAGGGTTGCCATGCCAAATAAAATTAGACAACCATAAGATATATAATAATTATAAGAACTGGCAATACACCTTTTATAAAAAAGTAACCAAACACTTTAGAACATAGAATCAAAGGCTCTCAAATCGTTGGAGAATCGGCGGGTCTTCACTTCAGAACAGGACCAGGCGATACTAGGCGATAGTAAGAGGTCAGTTAGCGACGTCTAGCCGCGAGAGTATAAGCGCATTAGCTACCGACGTGTAAGCAGCTCCAATACTACTATGAGATTAACATTGTTTCTAATCAGCTACCAAATTTAAAACTTATTAGTATCCTCCACGCTACGTATGAGCCTACAGTCTAACCGACGCCAGACCTCAGTCGAAATGGCCAAATGCCTCGGTCAAATGCCATCACCAACCCTAAGATAAACAGGACCTTGCTAACCCCAACCCGTAAAGAATTTTAATTTTTTCGGGCCGGGGTCCGAACCTCCTACGAGATTCCCGCGCCTAAGGGGCGCGCGGGGTATGTGGGACTCAACGATCTGCAGGTTTTGAGAGCAGACCGCGGGCCCAAGGAATTTTAGGGCCCACCCACTAAATGACTCCCCTGCACTCTTACACCCGACGTCTGATCCTCTCCTAGGTCAGAACCCGGATGAGGTAGGAGGGTTACCGCGGTCAACACTACAACCAGACAGCGCGGCTCACCCCAAGGACGCCCAGCCGACGGAGCCTTCGAGGCGAATCGAAGGCTCTGAAACGTGAGCCGTCTAGGTACGGCAGCCCGTCAGGCCGCCAACACGGTGCCGCTGGTGTCCCGGAATACCCCGCTAGACCAGAACCAGCCTGCCGGGTCGGGACGCGATACACCGCCAACCGGTCGCTCTATTACTCCTTGGCTAGAGCGCTGGTAGCGCGCCGCGCGGCCTCTACCCCCTCTGGTCGCCCCTTAACCTTCACCGGGGGGAGGCCGCTACCTACAGGGAACCGGTAAGGCCTACCAATATATTAATGTGCTATCACCACTTAATATTCAACACTTAAAATATCGCTGGTTTGATTTTACTTCACGATGCTGTTCCCTCATCACGATCAGATACTTCATGATCGGTATTGGAATAGTTAGGTTAGTATAAATCAATTGCTATACCTCAACCCTAACAGTTCTCGCAAATGGAGAAAGGCCGCCAACTTTTAACGATTACGTAAATTTTAGTCAGTTTATTTTATTCATACAGCCGGCCCTCTGACGGTTTTCAATTTAAGTCAGGAGCCGACCGGCCAACGGAAAAGTTTTGGTAGCAAAATCATTCCACGTTACAAATATGTATGTAGCATCTGATGTTTCCCATAATATTAGCGGAATATTGTACCAAATCGAAGAGTTTTTTAGAAGTTTGGTAAACTTTAGTAAATTTGGTATTTGGAAGTTTTAATATTAAATGTTATAGTATACCTACCTAGATATATTACTTGATATGTATTTCAATCGATATACAATTAGACACAGCGTAGGAGAAACGAAAAAAGGCCGATATTTATAGGAGACCGAAGTAAAAACATGACTTTTGGCACAACATTTTATTGTCAATTTTGATGACGATTTTTAACGCGAAGTAATAGCCGCCATTCCAATACAAGTGACTTAAGGTCTTGAAGTCGACATAAAAAAATATTTTGCTTCAGTAGCCTTATAACATCAGAACGTCCGAAAGCTCGTTTCTTGTCTACGCAAAAAACTTTAAACACGAATATTGACGTAAAACAAAATCTCAAGGAAACCATAACGGTGTTCATAAATCTTTATAGAATTTGTACTTAGAGAAGTAAAGTGAGTGTGTAGTACGTATGCGGAGGTTACGCAGGTGCTCCGGACTGTTCTGTCGTTCCCAAACACTATATCGGATGACGTACGGTAGGGTCGCGTTGAGATATTACACCTTTATCGATTAATGTGGATCTTTTTCCAATATTTCCAGTGTTTTTTCAGGAAAAATTCTGTGTACTTAAGCGTGTTAGGTTAGTCTCTTCAAAAGAGGTTTTTTTTTTTTTTCCACAGGAGGAAATCGCCGGATCCCCACCCGCGCGGCAGGTGGGGTATGTGGGAGTTGAACCTCACTAAAAACTCCTGCCGCTCACAACCGGCGCCCTACCTCGGACCGGGCCGGAGCCCAGTCGGGGCTATTGAAACGGCGGGACAGGGTTGACGCAGAGCACATTACATCCATCCCACCGTCCCACNTCCTGCCGCTCACAACCGGCGCCCTACCTCGGACCGGGCCGGAGCCCAGTCGGGGCTATTGAAACGGCGGGACAGGGTTGACGCAGAGCACATTACATCCATCCCACCGTCCCACGGACGCCGGACCGGCGGCCGCCAGCGACACGACCACCGGTTCCCTCGTTCAGCGGGCCGAGAGCCCGCTTTGATGGCGCCGCGTTACACCTAATAAAACTTGGTAGGTATTATGGCAGAGGATGCTGTGAAATCTGCATGGTACGGTACCAATATCCTGTGTATTTCAATCATTCGAGTGGATTTGACATCACACGCTTAAGGCCTCAAGTCAGCGAGAATCAATATGTATGTTCTCATATCCATGCACATCTGATAATAACACAAGATCTGTAAATTGGTATACTGAGTCTCTAAAAGTATAATTATGTACTTAAGTTTTCTAAAGCTTCCTGGCATTATTGTGGGCGTACATCGAAAACTTTCTAACTCTGATTAATAGCTCTGAAAATTCTGGATTTCTAATTTCATTCCAGATTTAACTTCAGAAGACGTCTCTTATGGAAAGTTTAGCACTTCAATACTTGAATGATGTTAAATTTGAGTCTTCTAAAAGTTGTGTCAAAGTACACGACAGATAGTTTTCTAGTGTGTAAGGATTTGAAAGATTGAAGACGTTAAGTTAATTTTATGTTCCATATTATGGACAAGCGGGGGGGGGGGGCTTATATTTGTAAAATAGCAGTTTGTTACAACTCTGTTTTCTATATTATGTATAATCGGTGCGACAAATCGCCAATGATCTTATAGCCTCAAAGTAGTGTTCTCCGAAATTACGAGGTCAAAGATATTAATATTACATACATTGAAACGTGTACATTTGTAAATTCAGTAAAAAAATATCGGGAATCCATTTCCGATATTCTCGATTTTTTGTTGTTGTTAGATTGGCCCATCTGTTTTCCATTTTGGCGCGGAATTTGAGTTATATCTGTTGTTTAGATTAAATACAGTACTATTTTTAGTTATATCATATCTAGTGTGTATTGCGATTATTATTATTTCATTATGAAAAAAAAACATAGAACAAATAACTAAGTAGGTTGTCTTAAATTTAGTATCTCTAAAGGAATTTCATGTTAGGAGTCACTGAAAAGTTACAGAAAGCTTACGATAAATCGACATTATTAAAAACACGTGGTTATTAATAGTTCAAAGCGTTTGAAAGTGGTCGAAATATAAGATTTATCTCGCTCTGATAGGCCATCAATGCCTGCAACTGAAGCTAGTGACTGAAAGTCCTCATTGAAGTTTGAAAGAAATAGCCACGGAACTTTCTATGTATCACGAGTCGATCCGTACCATTTAATCGCTTGTGTATCGAACAACATGCCGCTCAGCCAGTCAGAAGACCAGAATTTTCTTCAAAAATTCAATCGCATAACAGTTTCTGAAGACATCCTAGTCAATTCCGATCCAACTTTCATGAGACGCATTGTTACTGGTAACGAAACATGTATTAACGAGCTTGAGATGCAAACTAGTCAACAAGCTTCGGAAACTGAAAAAACCGCGCCAAAATCGATTAAATGTCAAATTTACGTTGACTGTTTTCTTTGACTATCGCGGTTTTTGCGCACTCGGAATTTTTGTCGGAAGGGCAAACGGTAAATAAAGATTATTTGAGCGTTATGTGGCGTTTAAGAGAGGAGAAGAATATAGTTAGCACGATTCAGGTTTTGTCAAATATTCTATGGTAGCTATCGAAGCACCCTCTATTAATTCCTATTCTCACTGATTTGGATCAGAACATAGTGTCGTCAGATCATAAAATAAGTCATTGGGCGAATAAAGACCTCTCGTTTCTAAGAACAGTGTACGTCAGCTCGACTGTGAAGCTGCAAGTCAGCGTAATCTGTGACTTATCCAACATGTTTTCTGACCCCACCTACTGTAGTAAGGATCTTGACCTTGTCCTTGAAAACCGACTAATTGTTTTATTTATTTATTTTATTGCTTATATGGGTGGACGAGCTCACAGCCCACCTGGTGTTAAGTGGTTACTGGGGCCCATAGACATCTACAATGTAAATGCGTCCCCCATCTTGAGATATAAGTTCTAAGGTCTCAAGTATAGTTACAACGGCTGCCCCACCCTCCAAACCGAAACGCATTACTGTTTCACAGCAGAAACAGGCAGGGCGGCGGACCTACGCGTGTGGACTCACAAGAGGTCCTACCAACGGTAGTTACGCAAATTATATTTGCGGATTTGAACTTTATTACACGATGTTATTTTATTCCTTCACCGTGTAAGTCAATCGTGAACATTTCTTCAGTACATATTTCATTAGAAAAATTGGTACCCGCCTGCGCGATTCGAACACCGGTGCATCGCTTCAACACGAATGCACCGGACGTCTTATTCTTTAGGGCGCGACGACTTTTATATCATTAAATAACGTTATATGAAACTTACCGTTAATGACAAGATGTGCGCCCACTAGCAGGGCGAGGTGCAAGGCGCTCGCGCTCGGCATGGCACTCGCTAACGGGCCCGGCCCCGCGCGCCCCCTCTGCCCTTCCGCATGCCCAGACGGACCTCAAACGCGACACACGCGCCACACAACTTTTCACTGCACTCTAACACGATATTGTTTCACTCACACCCGACAGACACATCTACGCGATTTTCGAATATTTGACTGGTCCCTGGACATTTACAACCTGGAAATAAAATTTATGATAAATAAACTAGAAAGGAGGATTTATATATTAAGGACACCACAACATTTCAAGTCGATGGGGATGTTGCAATAACTGGGAGTAAGAACTGCTTATTCCAGCGAGAATCGTTCAAGATCTTGCCCCATGGAATTATCTCCGCCATAAGGCGTCAACAAAGAACAGTATCCACCAATGGTTTTCGGTGTCATTGTCATTTGTTTCATACTCAAATTTAATATTATATTCCATTTTGCAGATTAATGATTGCTCTGGTGCAAAATATCCAGTTAATATACGACTATTATTACAATTCGACCGTGCGCGTGTGGATTGCCATAACAAGAACCTCAGAATTTCACTTAAAACAAAAACAAAATGAAACAACCCCATTGTGTTGAAAATAATGTTTTTCAACCGAACATAATTACAGAAGCAGAATAAATAACGGGCGGGACTAATTAGTAACGGTCCNGATTGCTCTTGTGCAAAATATCCAGTTAATATACGACTATTATTACAATTCGACCGTGCGCGTGTGGATTGCCATAACAAGAACCTCAGAATTTCACTTAAAACAAAAACAAAATGAAACAACCCCATTGTGTTGAAAATAATGTTTTTCAACCGAACATAATTACAGAAGCAGAATAAATAACGGGCGGGACTAATTAGTAACGGTCCGAGGATCGGTGTTGCTAATGAATTTCGCAGTTACGGTGACTGACGCTTCTGCGTTACCAATGTTCTTTCAGCCGTGTTTAACGCGAAAAGGTAATACGCATGCCCGCGAGGCTTCTCAATTAAAATTTTACAAAACTTTTGACACCGAACAAGGTTGTTTTGTTTCCTGAAATTCTAATCTAAAGAACATTCCAAAGAATTGTAATATAGTCGGTTTTAAAAACTTTATTTAATTCCGATAAACAGATACTTCTGGTTCCTTCTAAGAATGTTTTACAAATCGTATTCTTGTGCGACACTTGTCATGTTCACGAGCTTTCTGTTCAATTTAATTAAATCTGGAATACAAAATCCCGTCCGAAAACACGGATAAACTCGTGCAGATTCATGCAAAGAGCGTAGTGCAGCCAAAATTCTAATGTTATTCACGTTAAGCGCCAAACTGCCAACGCTTATTACATGCAAGACAACGGCTATGAGAATGTCGCAAGTTTGTTATTTTAACAACTTTCACTGTAGGTACTTTACACCGAAGCAATTAGAACTTTCATTAATTTAATAGACAAATGGCCCACCTATATGTTATTTCATTCCAGTAGGGCACAGTCCAGCTCACGACCTATCTGGTGGAAAATTGTTACAACAGGTGATACACAAAAGAAACTGAAAAATGAGATGGAAGTTACAATTGTTTAAAGGACCTCTTACAAAGCACATCATTGGTTTCTGAAGTTCAACGACTTAACATAATATATAATTGAAATCCCAATTAAACACACTCCTGACTTATTACTATACTCCAGTGCTTTTCCCAAGGTAGGTTGCTGTGTTTATGGGCTGTGACACTTAGCATCATCTGTTGCATCAGATGACTGGCCAGGTCACTAAGTACTTAATAATTTTTCGAAGTTTTCATGTCAATTATGTGAAGTATGCCTATATCACGATTTGCAACCTACTGCCTCCCCTCCCCCTTCCCTCGTTTGCAGGATTTAAAGTATCATGGTTAAGGCAAACACCTATTTTTTATTTTTTATTTTTTTTTGGGCCGTGGGCCGAACCTCCTACGAGGTCACTAAACGACTCCCATGCACTCTTACACCCGATGTCCGATCTCCATCCGGTGTCAGAACCCGGTCAGAGTAGGGAGGTTCCCGCGGTCAACACTACAACCAGACACGCGGCGCCACCCCGAGGACGCCCGACCGATGGGTCGTCGAGGCGATAGTCGACGACCAACGACGTCGGTCTCCGCGGAAAAAAAACACCTAACAGAACCGATTCCAAAGCTTGGTAAATCAAAACATGGTAAAGACGAACACTTGAAAGTTATTATGGATGAACGGATCTGTTTCATGAAACTTATGGCTGTGCTCGAGTGGTGGTGGTGAGGTTGATTGGGCGGACGAAAATTCAACCTTAAAATAAATTGATCGAAACAAAATTCTGCCGTTAAAACCAAATTATAAATAATTATATTTTATCAATTTGTATAGAGAAGCTTTTTTCGGGCAACCGAGGAAATAAAAGCAGTTTTACTTAATACCACGGACCTCGTTTCCGGTCACACGAGCTCCAAGCCAAGTTATTCTTCGACTTATTTTTTGTTACAAATGATATTTTTATTAAACAATTTCGGCAGCTGACGGACTTAGCACCAGCAGAATAGTAAATAAAAAAAAATGCATACGAAGAATTAGTTTTTTGGGACGAAGTTTCTGTGCCCAAGTACCTATTTACGCTTACGAAACAAATCTCTTTAGTTTTTCTGAAATCAGACGTTGTTATATTCTCAACCTCAAATTTACAAGCGTTTGTATTAGCAGCCGTTAGGAATGTGTTCAAATAATTAAGAGCATAGCTGATAGCTTTTAGATCCGAAGTTTTATAGCATCGTTCGGTGCTCGGCTGCCGGGAAATAACCTCAACAAGCTTTTCGTTATCACTGCGACCGTTATCTTTGTTATCACTGCGACCGTTATCTTTTTCACCTTACATTTGAAGCTTCTTTAACAGTATTAAAAAATATAAGTTAATTTTAATTTCAATAAAAGATATACAATATTCTTGCACCTGAAACGGCTTTTATAGACTTTTTTGTTGTAAAAGATTAGACATGTCTCTATTGGCCGTTCCGCTGCGTCATACTTTTTGTACTTTTCTCAATGAATAAGTCAATCAAGGTCCACCTGATGTTTAGTTTTCACAGGGAAAGGAGTGAAACTATCGATAAAAGACAAAGCTGCCATGTCTTCGTGTCAAAATATGATCGCATTTTACGGCTCAGATCTGCAGACGAGTCAGGAGCTAAGTTATTAGTTATTGAAGTAAACAGATACGAAGACATGGAGGCCGCCACCCGTCTAGACATTGAGCTCGGCAGTCTGCATGCATTTGGCATAGAACAACGACCATCGTCTGCTGAATAATCCTAACTCTGCAAGTGGAAACTTTGAAACCCATGATTGCTTCACGACAGACACACTCACAGCGGTACCTTCAAAGTTTTTATTATTTTACTAATCCCGAAAATTATGGACACAAAGGTTTTCATCAACGCTGGCCGCTTGCTACTAGATATATTTTATAAAGTGTGTGGATTTTTTGTTTCTAATTAACCTCTATTTTATGTCTTAAAAGTGGTGTGATACGGAGACAAAAAAAAGATGTGTGGTGTCATGGGACACCGGACAGGAACGAATTTCCTTATTATAAAAATATTAATTTTAAGTTATATTCGAGGTATAAAGAAAATAATTATTCGGGTATACATTTTTTATTGATAAGAATAAAAAAACTACATTATCAACTTCATTTTATTCACAATGATTTATCAAAAATAAATATAAATAATATACAAAGAAACAGCTATTTATGTGAATAATAATAATGACCGTCAGCATGTAGACTATACATTAGACACTATAGCCATTAATTATACTAAGACTATACATAAATAATAAAAATCTCCTGCTGTTCGTTCCAACAAGGATTGCTGCCTGATTTTTTTAATTGCAAACAAAATCTTTGTACGCCGACCAAATGATTTCAATGCTGTTTTTTTGTGGCTCACCAAATTTTATAATTGCTAAACATTTCATTACTTCTCTATTATTATTGTGTGACATTCATATTATAATATAATACAGATGTTAGATGCGTTAGTAACTATTGCACTCATTCCATAATTTCAACAGCCTAAGTTGTTCCCATAAAAATTGATAGATGGCAGTAGTATCTCTAAAAATAAAAAGTGTCGTGACAACTTTTCGTAAGAATTTTTTCCGTCTAGCCCCCTTTCACAACGCGCGATAAGGAACTTCGTTCCAAAAAATATCCTTGTTAGGACAAGTAGTTAGTTTCTCTAAATAATGCATAATTGTCATAATTGCGCGTCAAAGCTAAAATTCTAGTTAAGATTATTTAGTATACAGGCTTCACTGGTGGTAGGACCTCTTGTGAGTCCGCGCGGGTAGGTACCACCACCCTGCCTATTTCTGCCGTGAAGCAGTAATGCGTTTCGGTTTGAAGGGTGGGGCAGCCGTTGTAACTATACTGAGATTTTAAAACTTATATCTCAGGGTAGGTGGCGCATTTACGTTGTAGATGTCTATGGGCTCCAGTAACCACTTAACACCTGGTGGGTTGTGAGCTCGTCCATCCATCTAAGCAAACTTGTCTCATGTGTGTTTCTGAATATCCCAGACCGGACTAGTTACATCTTAATTAACCTTTTCTGATAAATAGCCTTACAGATTATAGCCGTGTGCGACGCCGCGCCTCTATGCAAACGCCGTATCAACAGCATTGTGTTATAAAATCAAAACGCGTAGAATTTATACAACGAAGTGCTTTGTGGTAACGAAGTGTGCGGCGGGTATCCATCATATAACATAAGATATTTGACAGGTGGCTGAATGTCGCTTACGATAAATAAGATAAGCTTGCATATATACAAGTTTCGAACAACAACAATTAGACCGTCGGTCTACCGAGAAATATCACCCGATTCATGGAAGATCTTCCCTCCGTTGTTAAAACCTTCCACAATTGTAAATGAGTTGGGAGAAGATAGCATCGACAACCTCCACACATTTCTAAAAGAATCGTTAACACCCAAAAAGCGTCATAAACTCTCACAGCAGTTAAACTTCACGAAATTTAAAAAGAAAAATATTCACAATTTGAGTTTTTCTTTATCAACAGGCTGCACTCGTGACACCCCCCAGCAACCCCGTAAAGTTTCACTCTCAAAGGAAACGTGGAAACCACTTAAGTACAAAAATTACCGAAGTATTTTCCCCCAAGCTGATAGGAAAGTTACCAAAAACGCATAAAAGATATGATCAATTCGTACTTCGGTGCTAACATTATACCATAATGTTCGAGAGAGGGCGATTTCAAGATGCGTTTTCAAACTCCGTTTTTTATAAAATAATACTAGCTGACCCGGCAGACTTCGTAGTGCCTCAATCGATAAATAAAAGACCTAAGCTTTTGTATAAAATAAACTTAAAAGGAATCCGTCCGACGGGGGACACGTCAAAAGAAAAACAAAATTGTTTTTTTTTTTTAATTCCTAGTATTTTGGTATTTATCTACCTTTTAAACCTTCTCTGGACTTCCACAAATAATTCAAGACCAAAATTAGCCAAATCGGTTCAGCCGTTCTCGAGCTTTAGCGAGACTAACGAACAGCAATTCATTTATATATATATATATAGATTACGTACGCGCGGAAGTCATGAAAATAAGTAATCGAGATTAAAACTTGTTGTATAATCGTGTCTGTGATCTACGTAACGCCATGACCCAATTTACTTCGACACGTAACGATTGAAAATCACAATTACTCTCACGTTTCCAAAAAACAAGCTAAAATTAAAGGCGGTTTTGCCACAGCACAAAATCTCGAAAGCTCACGTGTCGTATTTCACCTCAAAAAGTCGCGTCACAAAGCTCCAAATCCTTGATTACATAGTCAAAGAGACATCAACAATAGAACTAGGCTTCACTGACAGACTCGCTTTCATCTTTTTTCATAAAACAAGTTTGAGTTCTGAACTTTGAAATCAGTGAAATCAGCTTAGAACACAGGAATACCGTTCAGTAGTAGGAAAATTTATAAGCCAGTATATATATATCCTACTAAGTTATAAATGGGAAAATTTGTAAGAATGTATGGATGTTTGTTACTCTTTCACGCAAAAACTGAATGGATTTTGATGAAACTTTACAATAATATAGATTTATTAATATATATTAATATAGATTATTAGATTGGATTATTATTATAGAAAATAAATACTTTTATCGCATCTGCTAATGAAAGTATACGAATTTTTATTTTACACTACATCATTTGGACAAATATTTGAATAAGTATGACTATAAAGAACCGAGTGAATGAAAGATGAAGATAAAAATTAAATAAGATCAATAATAAATTACAGTTCCCGAAGCGAAGCGTTCCAACTAACGGACTAGCGTTTCGTTCGTTTTTAATATATCTATTACCTGATTAATAATTGCTAATTGGGTTCTTTCACGGCGCTTTACCAGACCTGTCTGCCTCATACTGTCAAGCTTTCAATTAAACTCTGAACTGGCTTGAACTAATCTTTTTTCCAACAATGTTAATCAATTCTTTTAAGATTAAAAACTACTCCAGCTTCATTGTTATTTGAAACACGATAAAACGCAAAATGAATAAACAAGAGAATATAATAGATAAAATAGATAAGATAGAATAATAATATAAGAATGTGAACTGCATACATAGTTATTTTCTGGCAAACACAGGGAACCAAGAAGTGGTTATCACCGTTTATGGACACCAACATATTCAGCCCGCTACCAGGCGTAAAATACCCATTGAAGTACATCTCTTGGTACTTTTCGGAGGGATATACTTTATTGTAGTGCCGAGGGAATTCTGAGCTTGATAGTACGGATTATAAATAGGCTCTATAAGCCTACCGTCTATTTGGTAAGAGGTTCCTGGTAGTCCAGATGTCTTCCGTAGTGACGAGTTGTGCGATGATAAAAAGAAGAAGGTAAGCAGATGTTAGCATCGTAAAACAATCCTCAGAGCAGTGGCCGTGGAATGATATGCGAGTGAATCATTAGCTAGATGTGTTAATTCTTTTTCACAGAGGTGACTTTAGTTACCGGTGCTAGGACCTCTTGGCAGTCCGCGCGAGTGGGTACCACCGCCCTGCCTATTTCTGCCGTGAAGCAGTAATGCGTTTCGGTTTGAAGGGTGGGGCAGCCGTTGTAACTATACTGAGATCTCAGAACTTATATCTCAAGGTGGGTGGCGCATTTACGTTGTAGATGTCTATGGGCTACAGTAACCACTCAACACCAGGTGGGCTGTGAGCTCGTCCACCCATGTAAGCAACAAAAAAAAAATGTAAATTTGTATGAAAATTTTTGATATATATATTATTAAATGTGTTGTTTTTTATTAAATGTAAACAACATAAATTGAATTTGAATTAACAAGCGCTTGTAGCCGATAGACCTTTTCGTAGAAATGAATTAAGAGATACTTGAAAATCGCTCAATTAATTTCAGTAAACATTAAAATCTTGTTCAAATGAAATATTAATTGGTTTAATATTTTCATGTTAAATCTTTGTTTTCCATTTAAATTTTGGCCGACCTCCTACACGACCTCATCACTCTCTTAGAATAAAATTGACCTTGTCGTAATTTTTGAAATGATTTGAGAGCTTACCTCTAAACTATAAAACATATCTACATACACAATATATCGGACAAATCTCTAAATCGTGTTAACAACAATTTCCACATGAGTTTTCATAAATAGAAGTTCCGAACCGGTCCGAACATTGGGACTGGCGTTGGTCCATCCAGCCGCTTGGTGGAATATCTTCCCTTTGTCGATTTCTGTAAACTCATCGCGCTGTGATTCAGGCATTTGTCAAATATCTTCTATTCCGTGATACCTACCGCTAATAGAGTATCAGATCATATAATAACTTGAGGTCACTAATACTAATGAACGGTTCTATACTGAGAACTGGATCGCTCTTGTTTACGTAAACACAAATATTCAAAGTTAAACACGAAAATGTAGTACTTGTTACTTACGCGCGGTTTGAATTAGCCAGCGGCGCACATAGATCTCCGTTAGCATCAACAATGTCAAGGGCATACACGAACCTCTGTGGACCCTGTGGGCTAGTAAGCACCGGTGGTAGCATGTGAATTCGCACAAGCCGATACCAGCGTCCTTCCTATGTCTGACACAAAGCCACAGTGCGTAGTTTGCTAATGGCAATGCCACTGTTCTAAGTAAGTAAGTAAGTTCTGTATACTGGTGGTGGTGGACCTCTTGTGAGTCCGCGCGGGTAGGTACCACCGCTCTGCCTATTTCCGCCGTGAAGCAGTAATGCGTTTCGGTTTGAAGGGTGGGGCAGCCGTTGTAACTATACTTGAGACCTTAGAACTTATACCTCAAGGTGGGTGGCGCCTTTACGCTGTAGATGTCCATGGGCTCAAGTACCCACTTAACATCAGGTGGGCTGTGAGCTCGACCACCCATCTAAGCAAAAAAAAAAACTTCGAACCTGATACGGGCGGTCTTCATGTTTTCAAAACCTGAAAATAGACTCTGGTAAATGCCGTGAGATGTAAGGTAGAGCAGTTTTATTAAAATAGAAGAGCCGTGAAAACCAGAACAGATGATCGCTCTAATCTACAGCAAACAGACGGAATCGTAACACTGTGGCACCACAAGTGTGAACCTAGCGCCAATAAGTAATTTAAAATACCTTATTCACATATTCATAGAACATTAAGTAAATCACAAGTTTTCGTTTTCATATGTTTGAAGAGTGAACCTTTATTCTCTCCGTCCGAATCCTGTTATATAAATAACAAAAGGATCGCCCGAGGGTAAGGCCGCCGCCTGTCCTGTACCTAGTTTTATACAAAGAGACTAATGTAGTTAGCCAGATTCTTCAGGATATGTGAGTAAACTGTTCACCTAACGATATTTACCTTTCTTTGTTTAACGATACCCAATACTGGGTCTCCTAGAGCAGTGATTAGACGACAAACGTTTTTCTTTTTAATTTTTATAGTTGATGCTGAATGATGATCGCTACATGGGAACGCTAGCAATGTCAGAGCACTACATAAACTATTTTAATTTTTTGTACTGTTAATGAGAATAAAGATGCTGCGTAAAGATGATATTGTGTAGATGGCGGTATGAGCTCATGGCCTTTTTGTTATTAAGTGTTTCCCGCATCATATATACTACAAGCAGCCTGCTACGGCTCCGCTCGGGTCTTTAACAAAAATTTCAACGATATTTGACTTTGTTTAATTTTTTTTAAATAGAGGAACACTTATTGCGGCATAACTATAATAGTTAGACATATGCTGTCGCGACACTTTTTGTCAATAATAATGTGTTCTACAAAGTCGTAGTACATTATTTTATTCTATCATCAATAGTTTTCGCAGGGCACGCGGTGTAAAGAATATTTTAGGTTACTTTTTTACACCTTGGGTTACATTATTAGAGTTTTAGTAAGGATCCGTAATTTTTTTCCAAAAAAGATTATAGCCTATGTCACTCGGGAATAGTGTAACTTCCAAACAGTGAAAGAATTTTTCAAATTGGTTCAGTGGTTTCGTAGCCTATTCAACACAAACAAACAAACAAACAAATCTTTCCTCTTTATAATATTAGTATAGACAACGTAAATACTTCCATCCACCTCACAATTTGAGTTGAAATCACGATTATATTGTACTCATATAACGAACGGGCTTCACAACGCGCGCCTCTACAAAGTGATCCGCATCCGCAGACGAAGCGGCAAGTGGGATGGTGGTGCAGCCTTACAACTCCCGCTGCTAGTAAAAAGCCAAATTAATATATTATCCGGGTTTCATTATAATACACCATGTAATCTATACATATCAATAAAATTTGGGTGTCTGTTTGTAATATTGAAATTACTACTTTTTACTACATGCGTATGAATATATATACGGTACATGCACCAAAATAACATTTTTACAAATTTTGTCTGTCTGTCTGTCTGTCTGTTTGTTCCGGCTAATCTCTGGAACGGCTGGACCGATTCTGACGATACTTTCACTAATACGTAGGTGATGATATAAGGAATAACCTAGGCTACTTTTTTAGACTAGCTTCGCCCCGCGGCGTTACCTCCGGTACGATAATGTTTCCGAAGCGAAGCAAGGGCGGGTCGCTAGTCCGAAATAACATTGTCGTGTTCACGGCCCTCCTAATGTTAAGTGGTTACCAAAGCCCATAGATACCTACAGCATAAATGCCACCACTTACCTTGAAATATGAGTTCGAAGGTCTCAGTTTTTACAGTACAACGGCTGCCCGACCTTTCAAACTGAAACGTATTACTGCTTCACTGCAGAAACAGGCAGGGTGGTGGTACCTACCCGCGCGGACTCACAAGAGGTTCTACCACCAGTAATTACGCAATTTATAGTTTTACGGATTTGATTTTTACTACACGACGTTATTCCTTCACCGTGGAAGTCAATCGTAAACATTTGTCAAGTACGTATTTGATTAAAAAACTTGGTACCCGCCTGCGGGATTCGAACACCGTTCCACAAAGGTGGAAAGATGGTGATGGTCCTTTATGAACTCTTTTTAAGTATGTACGTATATCCTTAGATATATATATCCTTATGTATACCCTTAGAACATTGGTCAGATACCTATAGAATTTGAACACCGGCAAAGTTCATCGCTTGATACGAATATACCGAGCGTCTTATCTTTCAGGATAAAATGATAGCGTAGTTTNGAACACCGTTCCACAAAGGTGGAAAGATGGTGATGGTCCTTTATGAACTCTTTTTAAGTATGTACGTATATCCTTAGATATATATATCCTTATGTATACCCTTAGAACATTGGTCAGATACCTATAGAATTTGAACACCGGCAAAGTTCATCGCTTGATACGAATATACCGAGCGTCTTATCTTTCAGGATAAAATGATAGCGTAGTTTCAATTAAAATTAGCACAGTATGAAGATAGTGATTGAGTTATCGCTGCTTGAGACAAACCTAGCGAGATATTGTACATACATATCATATCATCACATATCATACACACACACCTAATCACGACACTATTATTTTAGAAAAATCCAAACTTATTCAGTATTTGAAAAATGCAGACATGCGTGAGATGTTTCATATTATTACGCACCAAGATAACTAACTCCTCATCGTGAACGCCGCAGACCACACACAGAGCCCAGTCACCGAACGATCCACTAACTCAACTATTAGACGACTCTGTAACTCTAGCACTAAGAGCAGACACAAGGACCCTGGTAACCGTACTCTAACCCATGAAATCTAACCCATACATCAGCTCACTAAGTTTCTCGCCGGATCTTCCCAGCGATTCGCGATTTCGATCCGATAGTAGATGTATTCGCGAGTTACTTCACAGACGCTTGGGCACCTGTTAAGAAACCCCAACCCCCCTGACTAAGCCAGAGTTCGCCCTGGATAAACTGGGAAGATAAGAGCACATTTAAGCCCTTGCTCCCAAAAAAAAATTACGAAGTCTACACCACTTTATTAAGAAAACTTTTAATGTTCGAAAATTTAATTGAATTGTAAACTAAATTATAATTACAAACGCAATATAAAAGAAAGCAAACGCTAGCCATTTTTTTAAAGTTCAATCCTCAAACAAACCAAACATAAAATTGGTTCGCTCTCTTCATTATTTTTGCCGAAACTTTTCGTTAAAAACGTAAATTGGAATTTAAACTGTTGAATATTTAATAAAAAAGTTATGTACGGTCAGATGGTTTATGAATATGTGAATACAAATTATCCATGAAAAACATTCGACAGATATTTAGGGTTCCGTGACCAAGTAGCAAAAATATGGAATACTCCTAATTTCAAACGACACAAATACGATCGAACATGCACACGACAAAAGAATGTGGATAAATAATGCGTAAAAACTATAATACATAATAAGTCTGTATTTGGCATAGTGTCAACACTGGCATTAACTTAAGACTGCGTTATGGCGGATCCAATCAAGAACATAAGTAATTGATTACAATATATAAATAACCCATATTTAGGTGTAAACCTTCGTATAAAGTATTAAATTACTATCTCGATCTCGATTAAGATTCGATTTAAGAAATTAGTCAAAGTAGATTTGTGTAACAAGATAACATCACAGAGTAAACGAACGCCTAATGGGATGCACCTCGTCGGAATGAAGGGACAGCTTTGGACTCTTCATTTTATATCTATTGTAGTTTTATAAGAATACTTATTGTATTTTCCGTTATTTTCCTTTTTGACCGGGCCTAAAAACTAATTTTACATTCAATACGTTATCTTACAAGACGGCCAATTGAAAACAAACATTTTTTCATGAGGAGTAGGAGGAGCTAAGCAAGCATAAGCATAGCAGAAAGACTCCACTCCAACCTACACAAAGCGGTTTCGTTTAGCTTCACGTCGGCATGACGCCAACGGGTACATCAAATGCTTATATTTTTCAGAATCTCCATACCTCTGAGATACTATTTCAATTTTGAACACCCCGTTTCACGCTCTGTACTGCGGTAGTGAAGTATGAAACATTTTTGGTTCGTTTACAGACTCAAAAACAATACATGGAAATTAATATCCAATATTTGTCTTAAACGGGCTAGAAAATGGTGTGCGCTATAACCGCATACCGGAACTTGTTGGATGAATATTTTCTTCTAAAACATTCTAGATCTGATTTGTATTTCTCATGATTCCTACTTCTTTGATCTTCCTTTGATCGCTTTCCAGTTACAATATACCGCCTAATTATGAATATATTTGTCCTACATTCTACGCTTAGTTTCTCATCAAAAGAAAACGACATAAGAATTTGTTTAAACCACGCAAAACAAGATAATATTGTGTATGGCGGCGTTCATAAATCAACACGACTCGTTCCGAAGTGCGCATACAGAAATATGTCGACATTGAGTTAGAGACAGACGCTAGAGGAGCCATTTTGGATAATTTAAGACTAAGTAATGTGCAGGCAGATGGAGACTCCTTCGTGTTTCCAATCTTAATATTCTGCTACCTGGTGTGAATTTCACTTATGGAAGCCTTCCAGAAAATTGTAAATCGTGGCGGTTTATGCACAATTTTGATACCAACTACCATATCTAATAGCAAACATTAGCATCAGGTTAGCATTACCATCAGGTGGCCTGTATGCCCGTCTGAGAGAGAGAGAGAGAGAGAGAGAGAGAGAGTATTCTATATTGTACACCAAAAAACAAATAAACAGTGCGATACATTAAACTCAAAAAAGAACAATTTTTTTCCCTTTGGCTGCATACAAGGGAAAAAACACACACACACACATTAATATCATTTTATCAGAAATGAACACAACATTTCAGTTCCCTCGAACAAATGTTAGAGTTCACGGAGCGCACACAGCTTATCAGTTGCTCTCATAACAGGTCATAATAGGCCAAAAAGTTAGCTATTAGTTTTCATCTAGTTTTCACAAATCCATGTTTCAGCAAGTGCGAACGTTTAACTAGTATTAACAGCCGCTCCAGCGTAATTTTACTAGTTACGACACTTAAAATAGACCTCGTTACAACTGGCCAACTACTCACCTTACCTTATTATTAGAAGCACACAAGCAGCCTGATGCTGAGATATTGCAATAGCCTATGGACATTTAACGTAAATAAGAAATTAAGTCGAAAATTGAACTGTATCAGCAGTAACGGCAGCAACAATCAAAATTTCAAGCTTATTATCTTGCGACTACAGAAGATAAATATTTGATCTCAAACTAACCGGATGATCTCAACTACGCCAATTAGATATTAATCTAGCTTAGCCGTCTAATAAACCGGCGCTAATCCTAATAGCCACTTAACCTCTCTACTAAAACACTGTTACAGAATACCATATCGTGAGCCCGCACGGGTAGGTACCGCAACCCTGCTAATTCTGTCGCTAAGTAGTTATGGGGTTCGGTTTGAACGATGGGACAACCGTCACGTAATGAAATTGTAAGTTCGATCTCAGGCCCAGCCTAACTAAATACATATACGGGAGCTTACGGGAAATTACAATAAAACTAATTATCTCTCAAATTACATAAAGCTTTCACAATTTCGCTCGGCATCGAATCCACGGCCCCCGATTGTGTCGACGAGCGCACCCAATTTAATACCAATTAAATTTCAAAAACAAGCTGCTCTCTATAAATACGACACTTAACGGCACATCACACATCGTTAGAGCCGACACGTGACGTATGTATGTGTGCGTAATTACCTTATAAATAGCATTCTCGAGATTAACGTGTATGTTTAGATTTTCTTCCGAGCTTACAAACGAAGTCAAGGAGGTACGAACGTCTTGATATGTAATATTACAAATTTAAATTGCTTATAAAAGATTATGGTTTAGATTCCAAGGCCCAACAAAAAGAGAAAAAATCTACACACGAATCAGTGCTAAAGGAAAATTGTAGTTTTACTTGTGATCTCGGGGACTTCGTTATCGCTGACTTTTATGTTGCATTAAAACTAAGAAAATAACAATGTAACATGCCGTACATGGTCGAACCCTGCTTTTATCTGAATACTTTCCATAACCAACGAAAACAACAAAAAACTCCTAACAAACAAACAAACAATATCCGTCTCAAATAAACAACAGTATTGAAATACAATAGTCAATGTACTGCGAACGTACAAACAATGAACATGACACACATCCTCTCAATTACACAGAGCAATCCTAACTTTAAAGTTCAGGCAATAAGGTATGTATTCGTAGTTTATTGTGCAACAGTCGGCCGCTTCAGTGCTTTTCAGCGGTTAATGAGCGCCATCAAAACTCTGTGCAGCGATGCAGCCGTTATTGCTGCGAAATTCGAATGAATGCGTATAATACGGATTGACTTACGACGAATGTAGATTCACTGTTTGCTATACCTTAATACGAACATGGAAGAAGGGTGGAGATATTTATAAGTAGAGCAATGGTGTACATTCCCTCAATACTTAACTTACAAAGAGAATATCATGTTTTAAAAATATAAACTTGGAAAAAACTAATAAACTTGATGAATTCAACAGATTTTTTGATGTGAAACATAGCCGCATGTAAAACCGATTTCTGGCGTGGCGACGCATGCCGTGGCGACGCGTCGCCATGCGTAATCGACTGTGCGATTTTCTCCCACTCGATCCGGCGTTAAGCCATCTCTCTCGCTACACTGAGCTCGGATACCTATAGTGTATACTCCGTAGTGTATGCAGTGTTGTTTACTACAGTACACATAACCTGTGTTTTACTTGAAAACAAATGATTTTTTCGTAATATTTTATTTTATCATTATGACATATTTAGTTCCTATCACAATCTGTTCTTTTCTGTATATCACTTTTACAAAATAATGTCGATGTTTCACATCTGCCAGGCGTCCCGTGACGGCTCACATTTTTTTTAGTAATAAGTCGTATCTTGGATCTTGTAGCTCTATCATATTCATAAAAAATATCTTGAATAAAGTTTTAAGGTTACGGTGCAGTCAGTTCGCAATAATCTGGAAAATTCATTGTAGCCGGTTGTAACATAGTTGTCAGTGCTACAAGGATTCGTTACAAATTATTTTACTACACTTATCAAGCTATTTAAAAGTTTAATTGTTGTTCCAGTTAATTTTAACTTTACATTGTTTGAATTTATTTTATTGTCGCAAACATAACGGAATTACATGCTCAATCAACATAAACTGGATGATTCCAAATACGTACTTATTTTATCACGGATGGAGGGTCCAAGTATTTGACATTGTCAATGCTATGAAGTACAAGCCTCCCAACACATCGCGCTCGTCTCTTTCAAACTCAGATTCGAGGCTAAAGTGGTATCTTTGGAAATTCTCTGTAAACCACATTTCTGTGTACATAAAGTCTATTATTTGACAAACATAAGATCGAAGTTTCAATTGTATTCTAATAATAGTTGCTCTTTAAACTGAAACTCTTGACCACTTCGCGGCAGGATAAGGAGGATGGGGGAACATACCAGTGTGCGCATATTATGATTTTAAATGATGTGGCTTCAAATCATGGATAAATGATTTGCACTACCGGAATCATTAATACAAAAATCTGAACCTATACATCTCTCTACTATATTATTTCTCACTCACAAAGGTCTTCCGTGACTCATCTCAAGTATCCGCTCTGTTTATCGTGAAAAAAACTAAACACCTTTAGATTTGATGCTTTCTAGGCAGGGAAGGATACGCGGTGCTCATATAGTATTCATTGGAGCGAGGCGGGAACAAAGACAAGAGGGCTCCTGCAATATATTACAGACAGGGTTGCCACTTGGTTGTTGGACTAGATATTTTTAAGTCTTGCTTAGTGGGCAAAAGTGCCCAATTCCACTTGATTTAAGCGGTCACTGAGCCAACAGATAACAGATTTAAAAAATGAGCTAAAAATTCGAATAACGACCGTCCTGTGCTTTCGCACGCGCGCATGAACCACGCGCTTACAAGAATGTTTTTCATTAAAAACTTCCTATCCTTTCCCTTGATTAAAGCTCACTTGATAAATTAAGATAAAATATATTTTTGTTTAATTATTTTTATCATCAATTAATCAATTATTTGTTCTAAAAATATATAAAAGAGATATAAAATGAATCTTAGCACACATGTTTTGTATGTGCTATTCGTATTAGTGCCATTCACAACGCATATTGCCTAAGCCAGATTGGATACGGTTCACTGATTAATACATACTTGCCATATGTTTGAAAGGTTTATCCCAATCAATGTAATGACAAGTTGATTATAAACATACATAACATTAAAAAAATACAGGTTCCAATACATAAAGAAATCTCGTGAGATAGGTCCACCCCTAATATTGTATCGCTCGATAACTAGATCTGAGAATATTGAACGATTAATGAACAACATTTTCTAGTCTTTTGTTAAGTTCTTGATACTGTCATTAGTCCAGTTTATTGTTAATGTAAAATCGAACTTCAAATGATTTGAACTTCACTCGTGTTAATAAAGGACACAATTAGGCATTCTTCTTGTAGCAATTCCTAAAAACATTATGATATATTATTAGATTTTCGAGCATGTAAACAAAAGACAGTGCCTTTAGATAGTTGGAATTCACCCAAATTAAAAAAAAGAAAATGGCCCAACTTAAACCAAACTATAGTACACTAAATATCCCTATATTTTTTACAATGTCCAGCCCAGTGTCTTCGAACATGGAAGGAAGAAAATACCCAATCTCTATTTTTCCCTAATATTTAAACTAAGTCTTTGAAAAAAAAAGTTTTGTTTATATTTCTCACAACGAGTCCTTCGATTTGGAATGTTACATGAAGCAAATCAATAATGTTATATGTGATTTGGTTACTGGTCCCTAAAATTGGAGTTCATATATTTAGGTTCTTCGTACACATGTCTAGCCCACTGCGTTTCTCGTCGGATCTTTTCCGATCCGGTGGTAGATTCTGCGAAGCACTGCTCTTGCTAGGGCCAGTCTTAGCAACACTCCCAGTTTGAACCCTGTAAGCTCACCTACACGTCAAGGAGAAGCTAAAATAGCTTCTCAAGGCTATCAGCATAGGTAGAAAAAAAAACACATGTCTGTAATGAAATAATGATGTATATGTACTTAAAACGTACTTAACAAATTTAAACTAATTGTCCAGTGGGATGTCATACAAACTACGTGAACTACATTACCAGAGCGCCAGTATTCGTTCGATGTACGGAACCCTTAGTATATACTGAGAAGAAGTAAAATCGCTTCTTCTTATTCTTCTTCTCAATCGTGTCACTCTTGACAGAGCGGTCGTGATCGTCATGTAGTGTTGGAAGGGGCAGACTTGATGCGTCTCACGATGTCGCGCCACCTCTCCCTGCTCGAGGCCATTCTACTGCACTCGTTTAGGGGACCTTCCACTTCAAAATCGCTTCAAGTAAACGTAATTAGAGGCTAATTAAACTGCCAAGGAAACGTTTTCAAGTTAGTACCTAATCGACCAAGTTAACTTTAAATAACGTACAATATGGTCTAGTGTTTATTATTAATATTTATTTATCCAAACTGCGAAGTTCTTTACTGCTTTTCGAATTGGCGTTGACACAGCACGTCTTTCTTTCGTGATATCATCTCTCGCTAAATTAATATCTCTCTCTGCTACTATGTTCTTTTTTTTGGATTTGAAAATATTAAATTTATGAATCTAAGTCGTAAAGTTAATTTTATTTATATAGAAAAAACTATGATAATATTAGTATAAATATGAATCGTACGGCATAGTAGAATAAAATAACTTAAAACCCTGACTTAGTAATTTGGCACGGAAATGACAAAGTTACATAGTGGCTATGGAAATAACCATAAAAAACTAAACACATTTCAAACAAACATCGTAAGAACCAAAGATAAATCTATCTATTACGCCCTTCGCAGGGTGAGGCTAAAGAATATTGAAATTCCTTAGCCTTCGAGACCAACACTCCGATAGCACAAAGCGAAACGAGAGACCAATCAAACGGAAAATAAAAACTGAACAAGGCTCCTCATACTCGTGTATGTTCAGATATTTCTCATTGAAACTTCATATTTCTTGGCATGTATTTCCTTCTTTCTTCCTTCAATCGATCGCTCACTACTGAGCATTATGATGGCCCTACATTGTGATTTAAAACATACAAAAATGTGATATCTACATCTTCTTAGTTGCATACTTCATTGCTGAAGGTCGTGTCCCTGAAAGCCCTTCGTGGCTCTTTGCACCATCAGCTTCCATGTCGTTCGGTTTTCGGCTTCTCTCAGGGCGGTCGCAACAGAGAGTCCAGTGAGTGCAGTTACCTGATCTGATCAACGGTTTGGCGGCCGGCCAGCGGGTCTTTTCTCTTCTACCTTGCCCACTACAGCCAATTTTTTAAGGTTTTCTGGTGGCCGCCGAGCAATGTGACCAAAGTAACCAAGAACCTTTTGGTAGCAAATCGTAGGCAGTCTTCTTTCTACGTGAAGTTGCTCGAGGACAGATTTGTTTGTTCTCTTGGCGGTTCACAGTATGCGGAGCATTCTTCGCCAACACTACACCTCGAACTCTTCTATTTCCGCACTGTTGCTCGAATCGTCTACGACTCTGCACCATAGAGAAAAACCGAGAAAACCAACATCCGGACTAGTCTCATCAAGGTAGCATTGGAGACTTTTCTGTCCTGCCAAAAACGCGTAAGATTGTTGATCACAGCTTTGGCCATTTGAGTATTTCTCTTGATCTCCCATTCGCTTCCTCACTGGTCAGTTAGTAAAGATCCGAGATAAATAAACTCACCAACAAATTCTACCTGCGAGAGTTCGCCCATCCTAATGAGTTGACGGGCCCTATCAATAAGCATGACTTTCGTTTTGGACCTATTGACAGTGAGTCCCACTAATCCGCTCTCATGCTCCACTCTACTAAGCAGATCGATGAGTTCCCTCTCCGAAAATGCAAAGATTGTGATGTCGCCCGCATATCTCAGGTTACTGATCTTTACTCCGCCTATAGAGATGCCACCCTCCCGTTCTTGTAAGGCTTTCCTCATTATGTGTTCACCATATATATTAAACAAAATGGGAAAGAGAATGCATCCCTGCCTTACCCCTTTTTCAGGTTTGAAAGGACCTGAGATTACATCATTTACCCTGACCATGAACTCCTCACCTTGATACAGATTAATAATCAACCAAACGAAGTGTTGCGGTACACCCATCTCACTCAATATTGCCCACAAGCAATCCCATCTAACGCAATCTAACGCCTTCGAGTAATCGATGAAGCACATAAGTATCGGAGAATTGAACTCTCGGCTCTTTTCAATTATTTGCCTCACATTCAAAATCTGTTCTCTTGTGCCTCGACCTTTCACAAAACCTGCCTGTACACTGGATGTCTGCAACTGAAGGTACGATTTTAATCGTCCGTTTTTTTTTATTTTTTTTTATTGCTTAGATGGATGGACGAGCTCACGGCCCACCTGGTGTTAAGTGGTAACTGGAGACCACAGACATCTACAACATAAATGCACCACCCACCTTGAGATATAAGTTCTAAGGTCTCAAGTATAGTTACAACGGCTGCCCCACCCTTCAAACCGAAACGCATTCCTGCTTGACGGCAGAAATAGGCAGGGTGGTGGTACCTACCCGCGCGGATTCACAAGAGGTCCTACCACTAGTAAAGACCAGTGTACTATACGATTGAGATTGTGAGTCTCTACTGAGATCTCTACCTTGTTAGTAAACAAGGTTGATGAAACATTTATATCGTGATGTCTATGGAACGGTTTAATCTTGCAGTCCCTTAGGACCAGGTGGGCCGTGATCTCGTTCATGCGTCTATACAAATCGTCTAAAAAAATCGAAACATCTATTACACAAGTGGCAAGTGAGTGAGTGATACCGCTGAACTATGAGAAAAATTGTTAACAAGTAATCCGAAATTACAGTCAAAGCTTTTGAGGTTCATTAAATCCACACTAAAAGGTCCACTTTCCACGCTTCGATGGATAATCAACTTATTCATATTCAATCAACTATGAATGGTTATATTTCAAAATTATATATTTAAATACTCCACTCAAAAATACAATAAAATATTTTAAATAGCTTTCATTTCATAATAATTGAACGTAAAATAACATTGTTAGTTGAACTTTCGGGGAGCTTTCCAACGGACCCCGAGTTAAGCACTCGCAAATAATTGCTTTATAGCTACAACTTAGTTAGTTATTATAACAACTAAGTTTTCATAATCGATAACATTCATTTCTAAGTTGGAATGTATTTACTCATTTTGGTTTCTGGAATTATAATTTGGTAATGAATTTTAATTATTTAAAACAACCTTACATAAGATTTAGTTAAGTGCACAATAGAGATTTGAATGAGTAAGAGACAAACAGATTACTTTTGTAAATATATAAACGTTCCAAATAGATTCACTATGCCGAAATATATCATAATAGGTAGGGGAAAAGTCTTTTCGCATTATATAATAGTATGTATGAACTTGTGATAAAATCTCTTTGGCTATATATACTATTTGTATCTAACTGGTTTTGGTATCATTAAAAGCTTAAATTTTAAAGAATATAA
Source organism: Bombyx mandarina (assembly GCF_003987935.1). Next base: position 102,176 of record NW_021011686.1, on the reverse strand, counting down.
TTCTAAATTCATATTAGGAAAATGTGTGATTTTTATTTATTTTTGGTTTTATTTATTATTTAACATCTTAAGGTTAATAATTTTTTCAAGTTCTTTTTAAATAAATATAATTTGTCTTTTTTTTATAGCATCAGGTAGCTTATTATATATTTTCGGTGCCATACACAATATACTTTTTTTCATAAGAGTTGTCTTTGCACAGTGCAAACACAATTTGAAACACAATCTGAAGAACTGGGAATTGACCACAAAACAGTTTTGGCGCATTTGAAAAAAACTGGGTACACAAAAAAGCTCGATATTTGGGTACCTCACGAGCTCACTGAAAGAAACCTAATGAACCATTTGTGATTCTTTATTCGACATAATGATACCGAACCATTTTTGAAGAAGCTGATAACTGAGGTCGGTCAGGCTACACAGACTGTGACGAAACGCTGGTTAACCCGCAACAAGTTAATGCTGTGTGTGTGGTGGGATTGGAAGGGCATTATTCATTATGAGCTGTTACCACCAAGCAGGACCATCAATTCTGAACTCTATTGCGAACAACTGATGAGATTAAAGCAAGAAGTTTACAGAAAGCGGCCGGAATTAATCAATAGAAGGGGTGTAATTTTTCATCATGATAACGCTAGACCTCACACATCTTTAGCCACTCAGCAAAAATTAAGAGAGCTTGGCTGGGAGGTGTTAATGCATCCGCCGTATAGTCCTGACCTTGCACTTTATGATTTCTACCTGTTTCGATCTCTTCAGAATTCTTTAGGCAGTGTCAGGTTAACATCACGAGAGGACTGCAAAAACCAATTATCACAATAATTATTATAAACAATGCGAAGAAACTTTTTCCCCAACCTATTAATTACACAATACTATTTTTTATTACTAATTTGTATGAATGACCTCACGGCTTATCTGGGTTAGGTGGTTACCAGAGCTCATAGACATCAACAATATAAAGGCTGCCACCCACCCACCTTGAGACATTAGTCTCTCAGTTTTTACAGTACAACGGCTGCCCTATACTTCAACCCTATACCACATATTTTAATGCGATGTTTAATTAGAAACTGCAATGTGTTTGGTGTATCGTGTAGAACCACCTCTCCACCATTAGAATTAGCAAAACCGTGTGAAATTATCCTTAAACCATCATAAAATTTGATTAATTATTAACTCCAATTAGTGTAAGCAAATTCTATTTATGCGTGCAAGCATCGCGGCTAACCGACAAAATTAATTGATAGAAAGTTAATAAAAAACAAAACAAATTTCATTAATTACCAGCAGATTTAATTATGTAGTTTTCGCCACACAATTATGGTCACCAGAATAATTATTAAAAATGAAACGTGTGGTAATAATGGTTTCTATCACATTTGGAGGCTCCGGTTAAGTGGTTGGCGTTTCATATTTACTTTATAATGAGGCTATTCTATTATTTCTGGACTTTTACTTATATATAAAAAAAATAACAGAATATAAAAATTATACAAACAAAATAGCTTAATTTTTTTTATCCTAATATAAAGTTTTGTTATCTACTTAAAAATCCTCGACCTCAACTTCAGCGAGAGTTGAGTTGAGGTTCACCTGGAGGGATCCCGGAATCTTATCATGAGCCCATTTTGATGAGTCATGTATATAAATTATACTAATTTAGAGAGGGAGTATTCTTTATTGTACACCAATAAAATAAATAAACCATGCGATAAATTAAATACAAAAATAGTAAATTAGCGGTCTTATCGCTAAGAGTGATATCTTCCAGACAACCATCAGCCATAATTTAATAGATGAAATTATTAAATATAATTCTTATATTAATCTTTCAGAAAACAAAAAGTAAAAGGAAGACGTCATGTTCAATATCATCAAGTAGAGGATTTTGTGGCGTGAATATTAAGCTTGGTTGAGAAGAGTCGAGCAAATTTCGAAAGGACAATTACGGATATAATTGCATCTGAGTAACAACTCCGCTACTCTGTCCCCCAGTGCGTTGTCGGCCTGACACCAACCTATCTCGTCCCGTGGGCTTCGTACAAGGCAACTAAGAGATTTACTGGGGAATGGATGGCAGCGTACTGCGATCGCCAAACAACGTTTGCTACCGATAAGTCGCATTATGAGCCGGATTACTAGCACCATCCCGCATTATCTACCGCTTGCTTACACACTTTCCAGTTAGAAGGGTAGGATGGCCATTATACAACACACATATCTAAAGATGGGTGGCAGCGTTAACTTGTAATGTCTATCGACTCCGGTTTCCACCTAACACCAGATGGCACGTGATATCGTGCTATGCGTCATGATAATCGCCTTATCGTAGCCGCCGCTGACTACTCTCTGAATCCTGATCATGCAGGAGTCAGTCACCGTCGACGCCCTAGACACGTCCTTACGGATCCATCAGATCCAATAACCTTTGCATTAGACGCCTTCAGCTCTAATACTAGGAGCAGGCTTAGGGACCCCGGTAACCGTACTCGTCGAACTCGATAAAGAGTTCGCCGTGCAACTTAACCCATGAATCAGCTCGCTGAGTTTCTCACCGGATCTTCTCAGAGGGTCGCTATTCCGATCCGGTAGTAGATTCATTCGCGAAGCAGCTGCTCTTGAGCTGTTGGGTCTCCTTCGGAGGCGCTCGGGTAGCTGTTAGCAAATCCCACCCCTCCTGGCTGAGCCTTTGCTCGCCCACCTGTCCTGGTGAAACTGGAAAGGCCTCCAGGCCACCAGTAATCCTACAATCATAAAAAAAAACGTGATATCGTTCACCCTTCTACACAATAAAGCCCTTTCAAATAGACAATAGGCAGGACGTTGCTTTAAGGTAATTTGAACGCAATTCTAGCCCATTCAATAACTGTGAACATCCGTGAGCACACTCCTCACTGAGTGCAAATAACCTGCGGAAAATCTAACAATCTTAAATCTCCAACGTTGCTTAGAATTGTTTAGCGCTACATTTGATCAGGATAATACAAGGACTTCATTATTAAGTGGATGTGTTGTGTTGTGTTGAGAGTATTACTCGTACATACGGGCTAGGCTATGTGTTGGACGTGATTCGTTACCCGTTTGTGTGCATTAGTGCCACGTGGACAACTACGGGCTAGGAAACCTGCGGTCCTACTTATGTGAGTTGTTTCATAGATCGGGGACTGTTGCCGTATTTCATTGTGTTCACAGATGTATCAAATAATTTGGTAAAGTTCAGTTTCGTACATGAAAATGACAATGTCCATAAGATAAGAAGACACTGAGGCCGTAAACCAGTTTATAATTCGGCTGCAAATCAAGCATGCGTTTCTATTCCCAAAAGGAAGCTGAAATTCCATTGTGGTTAAGACTTTCACCCCGTGGTTGAGCAGCACCGCACATGGAACTTAGTGCCTACTCCGTTAGCTACTCACTGCCCGTCGAACGGTGAACACGTGTGTCAGTCTTGTTGTAAGAAAACTAATTATTAAAAGAATTTTTTTTAACTCAGTGGACAAAGCTCGAACTCATAGGGGACTCAACCTAGACCTTGAACCGGCGGACTGTCACTTCTACTAAACTTTGGACAACTTCTCGGGAGGTACCAAATTCAATCCCAAAAGGCAATACAATCCCAAATGCCTTTGAAGAGTTCGTAGTTCATTTGTGTTTGCACACCTGACTTCTTCAAGAAGGGCATTGAATAATTAAGAAAGCGCTGGTAAAAATACTGATATATATTGACTGATATATATCGGTGCACATTTTAATGGATAGAAATAAATTATATTAAAGAAAAAATGCTTTAAAATTTTCTATATTATTGTGTTAGTAGGTGTATTTATTACCATGTGAAACAATTAATTTTCACCTAGTGAAATAAGGTGGAGAAATAGAAGAAGAAGAAACAATTCATTTTCTTCCGACACCCACTATTGTTCCCGAAGCTAAGGCTAAGGCTTTTGTTGATGTAAAACAAAAACAAAAAATAATTTCAATTCATATTTCTGGCGAAAATCTAAAATATAACAAAAGTGCTTCGATATTCTTACGTCGATTTTTCCCGAGACCAATCATTTTGTATTTCGTTCGGAACCTTTAAATTATTCACTTGCGTTAATGGGTTTTTAACAATTTAATTGACTTTCTGTTGTGTTCATTTTAAACGCCATCCTGTTTCAACTTTATTTCTTCGGTTTCAACTTGCTCGCTCTTAGATATAAAATAAAGGGCGGAATTAATTTAATTTAAAAATAATTGTAAACAAATTAAGGAAAAACACAAATTTTCCTCGTTACCTTAGTTCTAAAGCCTACAAATAACACAAAATGTCAACCGAATTAAAACCGAGCTTCGCACCCTCTCTCAGTTAGAGTTTAATTTTATTCTCACTTTGAACTTACCTTAAAACACATTAGTTCAACTGCTAAAAACAATCGCGTGTAAATGAAAAGACGCGAACTGTGTAGCCCCAGCGGGCAGCCTCCCAGCTGAGTATTGACCTAAGTTCACGCACCTAATATCGGTTCAACACAAAGGCGTCGGATATCGCTGTTTATCTACACCGCTGGATAAAACCTTTCGCCCACCCATCAAACTGTTTACAATCCCATAGGACTATAGGCTCCGACGTGCGTCTGTTTGATGTTGATGCTTGTGTTATTTGACTTATACTGGCAAACGAGTAATTGGTCTGTGTCAAGGTTCCGCTAACTGCGGTTGATAGCCAACGAAAATGACGTGTTCCGGCTTTTTTAGTGAACACGCGGCTGGTGAGCAAAGGGGTTTTTTACTAGTAGTGGGACCTCTTGTGAGTCCGCGCGGATAGGTACCACCCGCCACCTTGCCTTTTTCTGCCGTGAAGCAGTAATGCGTTTCGATTTGAAGGGTGGGACAGCCGTTGCAGCTATACTGAGACCCTTGGAACTTATATCTCAAGGTGGGTGGCGCATTTACATTGTAGATGTCTATGGGCTCCAGTAACCACTTAACACCAGGTGGGCTGTAAGCTCGTCCACCCATCTAAGCAATAAAAAAAAAGGTGGAGCCACGGGAACCGATGTCAGTTCTATTTATTACTGCCACGAAGCCACGCACCATGGCTTGGGCGATCCTGTCTATAGTTAGTCAACGGGTATCAACCAGTCAGAACCGAATAAATCTGCCCAACTTAAAGTTCTTAAAGTAATTGAAACACCCAAACTTAGATGAGTAGTTTCAGTTTGCTTTACAACAATATTCATATTTTTTAAGTTACCGTTAAGATATTAGAAGTGTTGTACATTAAACAAACAAATAAAATTAGCTAAATATTAAACCGTACCTGAAACTTTTTCAATCATAAACTCTAAAATATTATTTATCTGAATAGGTACCTTCAACAGTCGTTAAACAAAAGAAACGTAATTTAATCATAACATTTTCTTGGAACTATTCTAAAAGCGAGCTGTTCTCAAATTGAAAAACAACAAAACAATGAGCAGCCGTATTCTTCGGCAAGAGTTATTATAATCCCTTGTCACGCTCCGAGCACGACAATACCAAATTAATAGACAAACAATCAACTCTGAAGAAAAAACTGAAACGAATTCAATTCAGACTCGAACGGATTTGAAACAATCAAGACAATGCGAAACTCTTTTTGTTGACAAAACAGTTTCGTAGCTACCGTACCTACAACGGACCCGCCCGACCCCTCTCGCTTAGACAACGAAAACAATCGATTTAATTTCCGGACAATCCGTTAAATATCATTTTAATCCACAGCTGAATATTCAATGGGATACGGGCCGTATTTTATTGGTGAGTTTTTTATGCAAAATAACACGGTCCGGTCGGAGGCGGGCCGGATATTTTTAATCAACCGGGCGTCCCGGCCTTGCAACCGGTTGTGCACCGGTTTCATATGGTTTTCATGCTTGATATTTAGCCGAGTATCGAGTTGTTTCTGATGCTTTTGAGAGTGAATGAGATTGGATTGCTGCATTCCATTGTTTTAGCTTGATTAGTAGTTTAATCAAGTGAATGTTAAATTCTAGTATTTCTACTGGAATTCATTAATTATTAAAAATACTCTTTATTGCCACGCTTAGAAATTGAAAGAATTAATTAACATTTTGGAATTTAATTATATCAAATAATATAGATAAAAAATTATATATTCTATAAATCATATGAATGTAGTGGATAGTGTCTACTGGACAATATGGCTAATGCGCCTAGCCGCCATTTTGTTTAATATTTATTATGACATTATCATTGGTATAATGATAATATTACGGTTTAATCTTGTATTTTTTGTGGTCTTTATATTATTTCCGACGTTTTGACTACTTTACAATTTCCGAGGTCACGGACTGACAGTCTTCCATGACCACAACGGAAAAGTGTTATATTTTTAATTATGTCTCCGATTCGCAAAAACCGAAGAAGGACTATATAAGATATAGCAATAAAGTTTTTTTTATATAAAAAAAGCATTTTATGTGTGGCAAGGTGTGCCGTGTAAACCATAATCAACGTACGCGACTCATAAACCAACGCTATTTATATTACTACAACAAAACAATCGATTAGACGATGGAATAACCTTCAAAGTCATTTCTCAAAAACGAAAATGGCACTCACGCTGTGTCGTCTGTCTGCTGGGTGAACTTCAGGTGAGATGTAAGCTCTCAACGGCTATAAAAACCTGCAAAATTAGATTTCCTCAATGATAAGATTACGGAGGGAAAGCACTTATCTATGAAATTATGACACCGCGCTCTCAAAGAAACATCATAAAAAAAAATCTTTATTTCAACCCTAAGCCGGTGATAAAATGAAACATTCGGTGGAAAAATATTGTAGGTATATTAGTCCGACTTTGCACAACGTATGTATGTATACTCGTAGAGCGCTGTGGGACCGTTGCCAACGGCCAGGCTGGTGCAATGGTCCATGGGCACATGTTTACAATTACGACAAGAAAATACCCCATAAATCAAAACTTTAAAAACTATTGCTATCCATTGCTTATGGCCAAACCTTAATAATTGTAAATCCTAAAGGATTAAGTAGGACGTAGATTTAGGTCTCGACTGATAACGAGGTAAGAACTCTGGAATGTCTGGATGACTTATAACCGAAGTTATCAGATCTCGCTGAATGGACGAGGACGAGGCGTACGAAAGGGATTTCTTTGTTAGAGTTTTTGTGAAATTTGTCTAAGCGAGAATCTGTTCCGATGATTTCTTATTTTCCTAATTATTTAAGTTGATGTTAGATGAAACGCTTTGTACCAGATAGACATTTAACCGTGGTCATAATTTCAGTTCTAGACTTTAACCTCATCTCTCAACGTAAATTAATTAAATTAATTTTCAAACAAACACACTTTCTATTTTCATTCTTATGGTGAAGCATTCTGATTAATTTCTTAATTTCTCTTAAACTCAGGATGATTAAACTTCATTATCCTATATATTTATATCTATACATTTTTTTTTTTTTTATCTTGTTTCGTTTTAATCAGTTTCGTCTTAACTTACATATTGGTGATTTGAATAATTTTTATATTATCCAGTAACGAACGCTTCGTTCTTAGTATATGTTTCTGTGCGGCCTACTGAAGTACTCTTTGGTTTTAACCCGGGCTAATGGAATACTTTAATGAGTAGTTAATTAATACTTAATGAGTGAAAGTACACATTCAAACTACTTCTTGTTGACTGTTGTGTATTCCTTAGTTTTACTTCGAGGGTATTTAGGGCATCTTAAGCTCGACAGAGCTACTCCGTACAGCCTTCGACTTTGACCCGCGATGCGTTGGCACGCATTCCCCTCTCTCCCCCTTCGTTGCGGAGGCGATAAATCGCATCGCGGACACTTCCCCGCAGTCAGTGCGCCGCGTCTCCCCCTTGTTTGTCGCCGTCTCACGTTTTTGATTTAACTTTTTCTAAAGGATCCGGATGAAGAAGACTTACGGCGTCGATAATGGTCGTAAATAAATCTGATACGCACGCGGACGTGTTTCGTGTTCTGTATGGAGGGGGTGAGGGGGGAAGGGCGGCATTATAGAGGATTTGCGTCATTAGATATGAGTGTTCCTTTTTTATTAGGGCCTAGTCAAAGTCGCCGCGCTCCATTGTGATTGTCGGGTATTGCTTAATTCAAGAAAGAGATTCCATTTGTTAAAATTACTCATGCACCATACATGCATGTAGCGGTCTAACCTTAAACCCACTGTCTCGGTCTAACCTTAAACCCAGCACTCATTGGCTTCGGGTTGCTTAACAACGCCATCTGCTGAAATAGCTTTAGTGTTATTGTGTCTTTAAGCCAGTTAGTTGCTCTCAATTATGAAAAATAGTATTACTATTGGCCAATAGATGTCGGGAAGAGTCATAAAGTTGATTATTGAAAACACGAATAAAACAATATTTTCTGAAAATAAATCTTAGCTAGATCGATTTGTCGCCCCCGAAATCCCCTGTATACTAAATTTTATAAAAATCGTTGGAGCCGTTTCCGAGATTCAGATTATATATACTTATATATAAATGAATTGCTCGTTCAAAGGTATAAGATAAGATACTGTGACTTAAAGATTGTTAAATAAATAAGCAGATATCTACGAATGAATATATAACACATTACGCTTTTTTTTTTATTTGAGTGGACGATCTCACGGCCCACCTGATGTTTAGTGGTTACCGGAGCCCATAGACATCTACAACGTAAATGCCGCCACCCACCTTGAGACATGAGCTCTAAATTCTCACTTTTTAACTACGGCTCCCCCACCCTCCAAACCGAAACGCATTACTGCTTCACGGCACAAATAGGCAGGGTCGTAGGACCTACCCGTGCGTACCTACCTTTACAATTCAATTATTCCGTAACTAGCTCAACTGAAAATAATCATTTAAACATTATATAGAATAGAAATTTCAATTAGAAATGATGCGATTTTAATAGAACGTTCAGAATTAATTTTGTCCGCATTTTTTTATAAAACTGGTCGTCAAACCTTAGGCAACGGTTAATTAATTGCTCTTGGGATTTAATTAATCCTCGGTACATTTGTGTTATTAGATAATATTATATTATCCATAGGAAGTATAGTATTAGTATCACGATACATCGTGATTGCGCTCTTAGCTCAGTGACATGAACGAAATCGCTCATTCAAGAGGTTACAGATTCGATACATGCTATGGGTACTTTATAACTTTAAAGGTCACTGTTACATTCCTAACATTGCTAAATTTCTAAAATATGTGCCGTATTAATTAAAATACCTCCTATTTGACCTAAGTCAGGTAACTCTTAAATAACCTCTTAAACTCTTTAATAACCGGTAATTAATATTGTCCCAACAAACATAGTAACTTTTTTTATTGCCCTTGTAGGCAGACGAGCGTACGGCCCACCTGATGGTATGTAGTTACCGTCACCCGTGGACGTCAGCAATGCCAGGGGCAGAGCGAAGGCTACTTATTATACATACTACATATTATTATTATATTATTACGCAAGACAAAAATTAAGTAAAAATAACATAAAAATAATTATCCGAAAGATTAAGCTCGTGAAAAGCGCAGAAATTCATTTACAAGAAAAATCCTAAGTTAGTCTGTCGGCTGAATCAGGACCATTAAAAGAAATTTTGTTTTGATAATGGAAAGAAAATTTCAGTGTCTCTTCGCCCAACGTAATCGTGTCCACAACTCGCAGATATCTGAAAATAAATTAATTCTAAATATAAGGTACTACTTAATTAATTGTTTTCTAAGGCAATGGAACTCTCGGGAAGCCAATGTCACATGTCTGATACCAAAGCTCCTTGATATTGAATGTACCGAGCACAATCCACTCCGCTCAATTATGCAGCACTGCCTACCTTTAACCTGGTTATGTAGTCGTAAAGGTAGGCCCGATACCCAGCTCTCTAAGATAAATTGCATATTTAATCAACTTATTAAGAAAAGAGGGTCTGTATGAGACAATGGGGTATACTGGGGACAATTGCGATTTTATTTAAATAAATACATAATAAGTTAGGTCAAAATGCGATCATTTTATTTCACAATACAGTTGCGCATCGTGAGACACTAAATGGAAGTCGCTAGAGGAAGCGCGGTACCCGAGAGTTGGAAATGAAGTTTATAAATTGTATTGGTGTCTGCTCCCTTAGGTCTCCCCGAGAGCTGTTCTATAGGGGCGGTAGTTACTGCAGCTCGGACTCAACATTTCTTTATAAATTTAATAGTTGACGTTACTATAGCTTCCTTTTCTAAAATAGCTTCTTAGCGTCACATACTCACGGGTAGGTACCACCATCCCGCCTATTTCTGCCGTGAAGAAATAATGCGTTTCGGTTCGAAGGGTGGGGCAGCCGCAGTGTTGCCAACTCAGTATCAAGTTTATGGGCTAAATCGAACCTCAAAAAGGGCTAGATTTTCCAAAAAATTTAAAATAAGGGCTAAATTGCTAAATAATTAACAAAACTTAATAGAAATAGTTGATTTTTAGTATAATTGATTACCTGCTATGTACAAATATTGTATAAATATATTATTTAGCAACAAAAATTAACAATATTGTATAAAGAAAAAAAAACTCAAAGCAGTTTACATGAATTACATGTCTTCTAACTCTGAGTCAAATTCGGCGTGAAGGGTTATCCTCTCTCAACGTAGTTTTGAAATGGGGTTTCAATATTTGTTATTATGATTAAAATTGTATGTTTTTGTAATTAATAAATAAATAAATAAAAATAAATAAACACATTTCTTATTATTTCACCACATTTGGTGACTAAGATAATCAACTTACGAAACAGCTGCATGCTCTGCAACGAAGAGCGAAAGCAGTGCTTCTGCATTGTGTACTTCGTCTTATGTATGTACATCGCCACACATATAACATAACACAATTAAAACTCCAAATAGAATNGTTTTTGTAATTAATAAATAAATAAATAAAAATAAATAAACACATTTCTTATTATTTCACCACATTTGGTGACTAAGATAATCAACTTACGAAACAGCTGCATGCTCTGCAACGAAGAGCGAAAGCAGTGCTTCTGCATTGTGTACTTCGTCTTATGTATGTACATCGCCACACATATAACATAACACAATTAAAACTCCAAATAGAATAAATCCAAATAGTGAATGAAATAGATGTTAAACAGGAGACAGGAACGATATACCTAGTAGATACGGGGAATCCCCATATAGAATGAAAGTGAGCATCCCCATATAGAATGAAAGTAAGCGCGTTAAGTTTTTACTAGGCTTTCTGTTAAAACTTCATTTCATTTTGTTCTTAGGCATGTCTATGATTATGATATCGAGATATAATAATTATAATTTAGGGCTAAATTTGGGGCTAGAGGCTAAATTAATATTATAGAGGCTAAACAGACAGAAAAAGGGCTAGATCTAGCTCCGAAAGGGCTAAGTTGGCAACACTGGGCAGCCGTTGTAACTATACTAAGACCTTAGAACTCATATCTCAAGGTGGGTGGCGGCATTTACGTTGTAGATGTCTATGAGCTCCAGTAACCACTTAACACCAGGTGGGCTGTGAGCTCGTCCAACCATCTAAAAAAAACCTTCGACTACATTCAAATATTTTACTTTAGTCGCAAAATGTGTTTGTTGGATATTTTGAAAATGAGTAAGAAACGGGCAGATGAATTGGGAAAAATCTTGTTTTATACAATAGATCACGAAATACATAAGAATTTTCCAGTGGAAGGTATGGAAGAAAAGTCTAGACATTTTTTACTACGAGCAAGTTAATATTACGAAACACTGAATACTACAAAATAAACCGAAAATCACTTAACTAAATAGTAGAATGATCTTCAATCAAATACACGATGTTGTTTCTTCCAACGACCGTCGACGTACATATGTACATACAAACTTATTATGTATGATAATACGATGAAGAACAGAAATTACTAGTTACACTGATCAATGAATATTTGATAAAGATAATTGGGATGTAATCAGTACTTTGTCCTCTTTGGTTATTTTTTGTTAGAAAAAATATTGTAATAATAATTGATACGCTATTATTTAATATAAATTGGAATTGGAATATAAATTGGAAGTTACATGAATGATTCTGTGAGTTCTATGTTTTGTGAGAAAATAATTTTGCAAATTATTTGTTTTTTCCTTCAATAAGTTGAACGCTGTTTTTTAGCATGAAACAGCATGCAACAATCGTGAACACTCGTGAACACGCTTCGCATTAAGTACTTTTTTACTATTCGCTGGTAGCCTAAGAGGCTAGTTAATCTACGCCCGGACCGGTAGGTGAGCTCACGGGCTCAACCTGAGAGAATTTACTAACACTAGCCCTAGCAAGATCAGTGCTTCGCTGAATCTATCACCGGATTGAAATCGCGACCCACTGAGAAGATCCGGCGAGAAACTCAGTGGGCTGTGTCTATGGGTTAGTTCGCTCGTTGAACTCGTCGAGACGGAGGACGATGACCGGAACTTGAGGATCCTAAAAGCAGCATTACGCACACTGGTCTGTCTGGTGCTGCGGCAAAATTGGGACTTACCAGTGAATCAATAACATTCAAGTTTCACAAAATATTACTTCTTTCTGATTTGTAAAACTAATGCCGGGTATTTTTTTTTTTGTCAGGAGGACATGCTTACGTTGTGAAGTCACGCTACATCATATTCAAGCCCTTGTAATTCCCAAAACGAAATATATAACTAAAGCTTATTTTTAAACTCCGCAATATTTACAAGGTCGCCAGGGATAACACGCAGAAGGGTCGCATGGAAAAATAATAATTAGATTTTAAATATTTTTAAAAAGTGTGTCGCAATGTCGATTCCAGTCACGCACCTTTTTATCATACTTTATTTCACGTTATCAGGCTAGCAAGAAACTTATACATACAAAAATCGTTATATAATATAGGCCTAATTCCTTGCCGTAACTATCGCCACCACAATGTCTACATCATTTCTTTGACAATATTTACACTATATATGTATTTTCCTTTAGTTTAGCTTTCACGTTTTAACCAGGTACGCAACCCATCATCATGAAATTTCTTAACCCATAGACACAGCCCACTGAGTTTCTCCGATTCGGTGGTAGATTCTGCGAAGCACTGCTCTTGCTAGGGTCAGTGTTAGCAACACTCCGGTTTGAGCCCCGTGAGCTCACCTACTAGTTAAGGTTACGCTGATATAGCCTCTCAAGGCTATCAGCTTAGGTAGGGAAAAAAAAATTAATTTCCCATAACGTTGTTAAAAGTACAGAGAATGACACTGGGTGCCTTTAGATCAAGAAAAAAGTGATATTACCGACGGATAGATAAATTACTTTGAGACTGTTGTCTAGAGTACCAATTCGAAGTACTACTATGAATGATGCCTGGAGTACAGAATAAAGAAAAAGAACCTGTAGTATATAGAAAAAAATGTATTAAAAAGCATTGCAGGTAGCAGAAGAGCATTTGGAAAAAGTCATGTTTTTCCCATGGCCGCGCCGGCTATATTCTACTAGTAGTAGGACCTCTTGTGAGTCCGCACGGATAGGTACCACCACCCTACCTATTTCTGCCGTGAAGCAGTAATGCGTTTCGATTTGAAGGGTGGGGCAGCCACTGTAGCTATACTGAGACCTTAGAACTTATATCTCAAGGTGGGTGGCGCACTTACGTTGCAGATGTATATGAGCTCCGGTAACCACTTAACACCGGGTGGGCTGTGAGCTCGTCCACCCATGTAAGCAAAAAAAACATATTACATGTAGTAACTTGGATATATTTTATCATATATTTTTATGATTAGGTATCATATATAATTTATGGTGTATATTATAGATTACACAGAAATTCATCAACACATATGAAGGCCATATTTGCCCTGCTCATCTGTCTCAGCGTAATTCTAAATGGAGAATATAATAAAGTTTTTTTTTTTGTTTTCGTAAATTGTAGCCATAATTAAAACTACTTTTACTAGTCATCCGTGACCACGAAAACGGTAAATTCGTAATATATTATTCGTAATTCAAAACATCTGCAACAATTTATTCACAGTAAAAAACGTAAAATTTCACACGACAGATACTTTTAATTAAGACTAGTGGTACCGCAGTAGTCGAAATTCGACTATAATTAATTGGAATTGCAAGTTTGTACACTATTATGATTGTATTTTATACTTCTATAATCACAAATTTCGCCAAGACTACACTGTAAAAAATATTAACAACAATATTTAATCTATTTTCAATTTGACAACAGACGTCAAGAACAAAAGTTTGACAATAAATACTATCCATGCGTGTGTGCGTCAAATATATGGTATGTAGTGTGTGTAATGTTTTCTTTATTAATTTAATGTATCGTTTATGCATTATTTTGAAAAAATATTAGCATTGTGCACTTCTTCTCTATATTCTCTATAAGTGTGCAAAATTTCATACTCCTCTGTCCGCGCAATTTTCGTAAAAAGTGATACAAAGTTTTTGCTTCACGTATTAATATATAGATAATTTAAAAAAAACAACAGATTTAAGAAAGTTTGTTAGCCCTGACCTGTGTACTCATAAACATAGCAAATTTGTATTGCTTCGTACGAGTATACCATTAAAATATCTATCAATCCAACTTTTATTTGGCTAAGTTTGGCACGCACGGTGCGCGGGGCCGTGCCGGGCGCGACCCGACACCGTCCTTCATTTAAACTTAATCATACTTGTTTGATATTTGTCGAGGGCTTGCTGAACAGTTTACATAAAATTAGAGCTTCGTAGTGTTTTTGTTTGTGTTCGTTTCTGGACCCTCCACTCACGTTAATCTGAACCGCCGGCAGATACCGTGATGTGAACACCGCAGCCCACTTATAAGTGATATTATTTCAACGTACCGAAGTACAATAAAGTATTTAAATGATCGAAAGTAAAGAAATGAAAATAATAAATAGAAGATTAAGCCGTAAAAGTAATATTAATTACGTCTACGGCTCTGCTTTATTTTTAAAGATTTTTTTTTATTACCCTCGTAGACGAGCATGTGTCCCTCCTTATGGTAAGTGGTAGCCGTCGCCCATGGACTTTAGCAATGCCACGGCCAAAGCCAAGCCCCTGCCTACCGTTTACCGTTAAATTGTCAAACACGTATTTCTTCACGGTAGCAAGATGGTGCCTTTTTTTATTGCTTAATTGGGTGGACGAGCTCACAGCTCACCTGGCGTTAAGCGGTTACTAGAGCCCATAGAAATCTACAACGTATATGCGCCACCCACCTTGTGATATAAGTTCTAAGGTCTCAGCATAGTTAGAAGGGCTGCCCCGCCCTTCAGACCGAAACTTATTACTGCTTCGCGGCATAGGCAGGGCGGTGGTACCTACCCGCGCGGACTCACAAGTGGTCCTACCACCAGTAATAAGTCCCGTGTACATATTATAAATAGAACAAAAAGTCCACTTTGTAAAACAGGCCTTCGCGGTGCTGTCAAATTGTAAAACAAGTCTCTATTACTAAATCAGTGCTAAAAGTTCTAATCGTCTTCGGCATAAAGGCAATTTATTGGCAATTTTAGCGAACGAGCTTTCTGTTCAGCTTTAAGTGCTTATCGTTAGTGAGATAACCTTTATATTATACTACTTCTAGTGTTTGTGAATCGTCTTTACAAATTTTGCTCAGACCTTTCGAAAGTGTTCGAAATAATTGAAACAAATCATAAAGTGTGTCGCACAAACGTTATTACGGGTAAAAGGCGTTTATAAATATATTTAGGTTTCTCTGTATTTAACTAAATGTCTATTTTTGCAATGAAATACATTCATTTATTCATTACTTTGCCTTAATATGCTGGATTGATACCAAGCTAAAAAAACGATTATATTAATTTTGATGGTATTGTGTTAGATTGTATTAGAATTGGATGGTATTGGAATTTTTATAGTAATTCGGGTTGCTATTTAAGCGAGTTTTTTTTTTTAATTCTGAAAATCAAATAAATTTTTTATTGAATAGTATTCAATATTAGATATTCATTTTCATAAATTCAACTTTTTTTTAACTCAAAACAAATTTGAAACTCAAATTGTAATTATTGGTTCTAATGTTTTACGGATATCTGTCAAGGGAACAGATTTTTAAATTACGATTTATTTAAATGACTTGTCTTAATGTTAGTTAGAAGTGGACGACAAAACACAAACAATAAAAAGCGTATTAAAATGGCAAGATGACAACTACACACAACTCCGTTTGAGCGTCTGATCCGACAAGAGACTTGTTTCCAAAAAAGTTGTTGGCCCACCAATGTATTGGGACAGAGGCCCGGAAGCCAATCGACACTGTGAGTCATAACCGTGGTATGCATATGACGGCACAAACGTAAAAGAGAAACAGACTTGACAATTTCAACTTGTGTCTTAAATAAAAGACCTACGCAAAATTGTTAGAAATATGTATGTGCACGAATTTAAATTACCTTACTGCCCTGTTGTAGGGCCGGAGTGGAGAGCTTATTAGCGATCCCCGGAGACAACTAAATCCTGAATAGACTTATCCAACAATAAATTAGATCCATTAAGGCCATCTTACCTTGAGCATTAAGAGACACGAGCTTTATGAGCGGATCGACTGTGAACATGTAATAGTCTCCTCGGGTTATTCCGCAATAAAAACAGTACAAAAAATATTTAAGTAAATAGTCAAAATTACATTGCTATTATAATTACAAACAGGACACCAGAATCGACCCGTGCGGACTCACAGCACGCGCTACCGCCAGTGCTCAGGTAAATTTATGATTTTAATGTCCCATTTACACATCGTTAGTCATTCATGAACAAAATATATGTTAGATTTCCTAAATTACAAAAAATTGTGAACTAATCAATTTATATTCTACATTTAATGGCCCTAGCCCTAGCTTCCTAAGTTTTTTTTTATTGCTTAGATTTTTTTTTATTGCTTAGATTTATTGCTTACAATTATCTCCTATTTCTCTCACAATCGACATGGAATCCATCTGGCCTCGTAGTACACTACTCTTTCTAAATATCTTTTACCTTTATTGTTGCAAAAGGTTTTTATTTATTTCTTGAAAAGCATCGCCTATGTTCAATACCAGTCACAAAGATCACTCCTCGGCAATTGTCTTAGATGGCGGCAGAAGCAACGCAGCAACGCACGGGTGTCAACAGTGGGTCATTTTAACTTTTCGTTATACTTTAGATTTTACAAACCATGCCAGCCTAAGACAGGGTCCGCAGTACCGATCTTAGATGGATGCGACGGCATGTGCGAAATATTAGCGTTCCTAACATAGTTCCTAGCGTAGGCCTCGAACGACCCAGTGCGCGATTTGTAAGAGTATCGAACAAGTTTGGTCAGCAGGTAACGTTATGTTATTCCTTAATAAATGATCTATATTTAAAGTAGACGAAACGGTATCAACTGTCTTCAGTTCGGTGACAACCATGACCTGTATTGTAAGAACAATATTACTTGTACAAAGAAACAACAAAGTTTTGACATTACAAAATAAACATTCACGCAATTAAGTCTTCGTTTACTGATTGATATCAGTTTTTCCGAAAAATATTTTTCCGTTGACATCCCTTTCAGCGACATCTCCATTAAGATAGAGAAATAATAATTAAAAAATCTAATTGAAAACGAACAGATTGACGTTTCCCCTTTATTTTTGTTATGACGTTTAGTTTAATTGGCTTCATGAGCACGCGACCGTTCAACTCTATTGGTTATATTTATTTGTTCATGTAGATACTATTTTTAAAAATGTGTGCTATTTCTTGAATAGTCTTCGTGTCCGAAAGTAATTCCGTAAATTTTATTTCTTTAAAATTCTGATTAAATTTAGGGCTATGACGCGGGTCGGGCAAATTAAGCGAACCGTTAATGTATTGTTTATGAAATTAATTTTCGGTGAAAATATAATATTAAACTTTAAATTAAACTAGTAAGTAGGTCGGCCAGTTCTTGATATCTGACCGTAATTAAAAAAAAATATCCAATCTCATACATACAAATGAGAAATGTCCACCGTACAACTTAAATAAGCCAAATTTTATATTCCGATTGAGTCTACGGTGCTCAATTGTCTTCAAAAGGCGCACAAAGGATTTACGTATTGACAAAACGTATTGAATTAAATGTATTGACATTAACCGCGTCTATGAGAAAATTAGAATATTTAGAAATTAGAAAATTAATTTAACCAAAAATGAAAAAGCTCTATATTTTATAACTTATTTACACGTTAAAAAATCAGAAGTGATGACGTCATATGAGACCAATGGTTTTTTTTGTATTAGAGGATGATGGTTAGCCCGTCCTTCAGTTTGGTATTGAATTTTGAATAGAAGGAGCTCATTTTCAATTACAAGTAATCACAAAAGCAAATACGCATTTAATAATCACTCATCAAAGGTCTCAAATTTTTGCCTTAAGAAGTATATTTAATGTATTGGCAGACACTAGTGGCAGATTCATGTGGCTTATTAAATTATTTAAAGCCACCCCTTTAGAAATATGAACAGAAAAAACTAACATATTATTTTCGTTACTCATTCGGTCAATGCACGTAACATTTAATACTCTGGAAATGTATACGTATTCGTATTATACGTATTCGGATATGTATAAGAATATGTATACGGATATACCTATATATATGCCATAAAGTATTTACAAGGTACGCAATGTGAAGCTGCTGGCGAGTGCTCAAGTTGAGCGGTCTGTTGATTCTGTGGTGTTCGGTGTGAGCAAAGGCTGTGCTCAAATCAATTCGGAGCTGTCGTAAGCCCTCCATGTAAATACTCTATGGCGCCAGTTATGTGCGACAGTAACCAATACGTAAAAAGATCGATCATGTCATATTAATAAGCTAAATTATAACTGAGATGTACCAGAGTATTTTAAAGTCAAATAATTTAAATGAAAAACATATAACTAGTAAATAATCGCATGCAACTCTCTCTATCTCTCTCTCTCTTCCTAGCTATTTATCCCACATGGTGGTGGGGTCAGTTTTCCTTACTATACTGCTCCACTTCGCTCTGGAAAATAAATACCTAATCGCATGCAACTGCTTCAAGCAAATCAGTCCTCCGAGTCGACGAGATCTGTCAAGTCGACTCGAAACATTTTATACTGTGATATGAATCATGTAAAGACGTTAAGTACTTTTAACTTGGCTCTTGGAAACTCGTAAGACACTTAGCTGCCCTTAAATTCATTTAAAAAATACTTATCACTCCGGAGAGAAAAATATTTTCAGTTTCCAAATTAATTTAATAGAAATTCCCTCGGACCGACATAAAATCTCGATGGAGGAGGATAATCTTCAATTTCGCTATGTTCTGGAAATCCTAAAAGACATTTTTTGCGCGAAAAATCGCCTGATAATCGGCGACCTCACCGCATTAGAGGCACGTGGGCCACGCTCTTCGAATCTTAATACATTTCGCGGTGATATTCTTTGTCGTAAAAACAAGCAAAAACTTACCAAATTGAACTATATACAGACTAAGTAAACGAAGGCGAACGTGGAATTAAACCAGATATTTAAACTGTTTTTAAAAAAATATTTGGATCGTAGTTTTGCGCGAAAATAGTTAAAGGGCAACGTAACTATTATAAAATAGCACAGTTTAGCTTTATGAAATTCTGAGGTATATCCCTAAAATGATTGTCCACAATGAACAAAACCCTTTATAAACATCCACTGATTATAGGTTGTTCTAGCGTATGGCAATTCACATAGCACACATCACTAGCACTCGCTGACGTACCGTGGGGACAGCTTGCGAGGACACATACACGCCGCGCCGGTCCGACACACACTGCCGGAGACCGGAGGGGAACCGGCACTCCCCCTCACCCCTCGCCCGGAGCCTGAAATCCCTTTTCAGTGCTCCACCATAGACTGTATATTTATAAATTTCAAATTGTAAAATCCCAGGTAAGTAATTATGTCAAACTGTAAGCTAATCCTAGCTGATTGAAGAATTTGAAAGCTTACTTATCGCCTCCCATTGAAACGCTATCTTTCTTAAAGGCAATTTACACACATTATAATATTTTATGCACATTTAGAAGACACAAAAAAATAATATGTAAATTATTAACACATAAATAAACAAAGAAAAAGCAATTTATCTCACCTTTCTTCAAACTAATTTACTTTTTCTTTACAGTTTTTTTGTTTTAAAATATAACGAATAGAAAATGACGCTTGAAAAGTGAGACTAAAAAGCTACATACATTAACGAATTTAGAATTTGTCTGCAAGTGAATAAGATAGAATACTTCTGAATATTCTACCACGTTTGGGCTGGACTTATTATTTTTTCTGTGTCTATTGACGAACTGTAGTGTTATAAATAAATAAAAGTTGGACTCTTTTTCCCAACAACAATTTACGTACAATAAAAAATTACAATAACGAAACAACAGAGGAAATGTGATTTATAAAATTAATTGTTAATTACTAAGTGATTCTGGTCTAATTTCGAGCACTCGGCTTTCATTGATAAAAAAATATATTGACAGAAGTTTCACAATGAAAGACACCATTATTTAGGATGAAAATTCCATGTACACATGTAATAACATACGTACAAAATTAATTTATTAAAAACGTTTTTATCGCCCAACTTGTAATGGTGTGTAATTTAATTATTATTTTTAAATACATCATCATCATCAGCCCACAGTCGTCCACTGCTGGACATAGGCCTGTACCAATCCACACCACTGAGCCCGGTCTTCCGTCCACCTCTTGACGGTCACCGTTCGGAGGTCAGTGGTGGTAGGACCTCTTGGGAGTCCGCACGGGTAGGTACCACCACCCCGCCTATTTCCGCCGTGAAGCAGTAATACGTTTCGGTTCGAAGGGTGGGGCAGCCGTTGTAACTATACTGAGATCTTAGAACTTATATCTCAAGGTGGGTGGCACATTTACGTTGTAGATGTCTATGGGCTCCAGTAACCACTTAATACCAGGTGGCCTATGAGATCGTCCATCCATATAAGCAATAAAAAAAAAAAAAAAAAAGTTCATCGCACCATCTAGCCAGGGGGCGTAAATACATAAAGATTTTACACTGCCTCATCTAGAAACCTTTATACTAACTTAAGACCTATTCAATGATACTCCATTTGACAACATGCATTATACTTTTATTAGTAGTTTTTTTTTATTCCGCTCGTATAATAAATATTTGGAAAAAAAAACAAGTAAAATAGCTCTGCCATGAAATAAAATAGACAGATAAATTTTTAATTCAGCACTGGAATCCTAAATATTCACAATTTGAATACAAATCGAATTAACTTTAGTAGAAATTATTTTGTTAATTAGCGGTTGGAATAACTTAATTGTTATTGTTGTTATGGATACGATACAACTCATTTACTACGAGACACAGCAGCCCCCATCTACTCTTTAAAGGTTACAGAGTCATGAAACTCGCGTCTATTAATTTGAATTCATATAATTGTGTTAATCGATCAGTAACGTGTTTGTAAATCAAATTAACTGTACTAAGTAACACTGAATTGCTAACGACGTGATACTAAGAAATAGACGTGTGTAGGATCAGCCCAATAATAATAATCACAGTTAATAATAATAATAAATGATTTATTTTCGGTACTCAAACTTATATTTAATAGCATTAAGCTGAATACTTACTTAAAATTACTTATTACATTACTTTTATTTTATATTTATATTCATAAATTTACCTACTTCTTGTAGAATAACATAACTGGGTGGATTAGTTCACGCAGCACCTAGTCCTTAGTTGATAGAATCAGGCCCGACAACAATGACGATAGCTTCCTCGAGCTAAGCTCTTCGTGTCTTTCAGTCAAATAATAATTTGACATGTCGTGCATTCTATTTAAATCTGTCTACCAGTGTTGCGCGCCCATATGTACTTCATGGGCCAGAACTAATTTGAGTAGAGAAGCAAAACTTCCTTCACTTTGGTGTTACTTAGACATAATCTAACACATCACTTGTAGAGACCCCCCTAAAATTAGAGAAGCTGATGTTAGTTGGTCAGGTTTACGGGACAAAAAATCACGCGAATGCTCGCCTAACCGCTGGTCTGATCTGGCAAAGACGCTCACCGGCCTGCTAATAACCTAGGCTATAAAGACAGCCAAGGACAGGAAGACATGGGAAAGTAAAGTGGATCGAGAGGTCAACGTTTCAAACTAGACACGACCTCCAGTAATGTAAAGACCGACTCAGAAGAAGATATTATAGAAGGACAAGCAGACCCCTGATGATCCTTTTTAAGACCTCATCGTCGATTAAGCTTCCACCATACCTGCAAACATACGTAACTACATTTTTCCTTTTTTTATTGTACGCATACATATATTCAAATAAACAACATCTTTATTATAAATTTCTTTATTAACTTTAGCGCATGGAAAATCTCGTGCTGCACGTTGTGACTAATTCTTGTTTTTTTTTTTCAAACAGCACCAAATAGCCGTATATTTATGCTGTAAACTAAATTCAACTTTACGTCGTTATTGTGAAAGGTCACTCTTCTCAATCTAGCCGTATTTACGATGTTTTAGAGCTGATAAAGAAACATCGTTGGCAGTTAGTGCCGTTAGTGGATGTTGTCAGCTTAGTAATCTAAATTAAGAGCAGCTTGTTAAGTAAATATTAGAACCCAGGTAATAGATTGTTTTATTTCAAAATTATTCAACTGTGTAATTATTTCATTAGCCTCTATTGGCACAGCTAAAACTGTCTTAGGCCAGTAACATATTTCAAGAATATGGTTGAATAATCTTCAGCCATGGGACCTCGTATGATACAAACAGATTTCAAGTAAAATAAAACTAAAGTTGAATTAAGTTCTTACCCGATTTCGAAGCAGCGACGCCGCACCTTCATTACGATGCCTGATACAAGCCAGCAACTGTTACAACTCATAACAAGCCTCTTGTGTTTTGTAATTTAATTGAGAAAGTTTGTTGAAACTTTGTTGTTCTGTAAAATATAAGTAAGATATTTGATGAGATTTGCGCATAAGAGCACTGCCCACCAGAAAATATGACTTTATCGTGGATACCAACGTCGATATTTGGGGCCAACGCACTCTACTTACTCTCGCAGCCAGATCACATCGCTACGCATTCCGGGATCGCTACAATATACTCAGATTCAAGTTGTGCTTTGGAAACTAAATTCGTAATAATTTTATAAGTCATTTCAGAAATAATAAAAATCAATGTTAAAAACACTAATCCATTTGTGAAGATAGTTGTTAAATAGTAAACAAAGAAAAAAAGTGTGTGTGTCCGCTCCGACGCACGACTGGAGTTTACTGGATATAAAAAATTAAACGAAACAATACGAGAAATAGTTCTATATTACGACAACACGATACACTACAGATTATTAACAAATTAACGAGACACAAAACAAACGACTAACAAATATATGAAAATACAATAATGAGAGAAACGCGCGATCAGTNAACCGAAAAATGTGACGGTAAATTTTTTTCCAACGCCGATAAGGAAGTTTCACTTCAAAAAGTTAAATTAGATAAAGTTTAAACAAAAGGATTTTATTATCATAGACATGAATACAAAACAGATGGCGCGTAACGGAAAAAAGTGACGCGTAACCGAAAAATGTGACGGTAAATTTTTTTCCAACGCCGATAAGGAAGTTTCACTTCAACAAAACTTAAATAAGCTACCAGCGTAGAGCTTATATTTGTGCCCGAATGGATACGTGCCATCTACCTGCCTATTCCTGCCACGAAGCATTCGAGCGTTGCGGAAAGAAAAGTAGGACAGTCGTTAAAAATTACATTTAAACGGCCGTCTGGTGTAGTGGTAAGTGACATGGTCACTACACAAGGGGGTCGCGAGTTCGAATCCCGCCAAGGGAAAATATTTGTATGATAAAATTAAATATAAATGTCTTTTCCAGGGTTATGGATGTATATTAAATATATGTATGTGTATAATAAAAATCTTACATTTATATCCGTTATCTGGTACCTGTAACACAAGTTCTTTACGAACTTATCACGGGACCAGTTAACGTGGCGTGATTGTTAGTAAATATTTATTTATTAAAAGCTCGATGTCTATTCACGTTATGACATCAATGAGCTTTGGTGACCGCTGGAGCTTTTCTATATATCTCGAACGTTATTATTTATTTCGTCGTCTTATTTAACACGAATAAATCATTGTGTCACTATCGGGCCACATCGAGTCAGATCTCTTTTGTCTGATTATACATAATGCGATGACATAAATCCGTGCTCACTATTCATCGGTGGGGAATTAATATGTAGTCGCGTTAATGTGTGTGCGAGTTATTCAGGCTTGTATATCGGTTTTGATTATTTATTTGCATAAAAACATTGATCAACATGTTTGTCCCGGAGGGAATGCTTTGAAGAACTCTCATCATCAGCCTAAAGCTTCTGAGGACGTGAGGGCGCTACGTTGATCGACGATGCATTTCAGGAAACCTTTCAGCCATGAAGTGAACTGCTTCTCAGTGCTATGATGATTTTACTTCTTTCTTTAAACACTAAGTCATAAAATCTGCTATAAAAATAACACGTCGACTCCTCATTTGCTGAAAATGAATATTTAGATGCAATTAGAGCTTTGAGAGAACAAATGAAAAATCATACACAACTTGAAATAACCTGGGATCTCGTAATGAAACAATAGTTTAAAATTAATGTAAAGTAAGCTCTCAATTGTATTTTTTTTCTACCTAGTGTATCCCAAAGACAAGAATAACCGATATTTTTGGCTTCAGTTCCCTTTGAAATGAGAATAAATGAGTGAGTGAAATAAATAAAAAAAACGTCATTTCACTGTCAGTATTTTATCATACTAGCCGTACTCGTCCGCTTCGCTGCGCATTTAAAATTAACATTATTATTTATTGTCATTATTATTAGGGAGACCAATACTCATATATTATACATGACTCATATATTAGCCTATCCCTTAAGTACATGTATTTTCTACATAGATACCAAGTTTCAAGTCAATCGGATGCATAGTTCAGTAGTTATAGCGTAACATCCATAAAAACCTCTGTAGATTTCTATATTAGTATAGATAAGACAAAATTCAAAGTAAAACGATCCACACGCTGGCGCGTGTTTCAGAGGAACCCAGAGTGCGAACAGCTCTGCCGTCGGTACAGGAGATGGCTGCAGCACTGGCTCCCTGCTGCACTACCTACGCGAAACAGCTAACTTTAACTAATCTTAGTTAACTAAATAGTAATGTTGCGCCAATACATATTATATTTCACGATAGTACGAGTACCATAATACGAATAACAGCAAATCTGAACCGAATAATTGAAAATCAAAAAGTCGCTCGCCATTAAACTTACGGAGAGAAACTATCGTTTTCTTTCGGTGCTAATAAAAGTTTTATTTGATGTGCCATCCACATTGAAACTTGAAGTGTACTGCCTCTGCCATTTTTTTAGTAATTTTAAATATTTCCTTATATTCCGAGATTGATTTTTACTAAACAATGTTATTCTTTCATTGTAGAAGTCATTCGTGAAAAAAGTAAGCAAGCAAGTACGTATTTCATCAGAGAAATTAATATCTACATACGGGGTTTAAAATATTCATATTTTTATTAATAATTCTTATACAATGAACTAAATTTTCATTTATAATTATAATTATTATAGAGCGAATCAATGAGAATATGTTTGAGAAACATTATACTTAAACCATGTGTTTCGATAATGAAAAAAAAAACATTATTAAAAATTAATTGACTTTACTTGATACCGTTACATTATGTTTTTTATATGTCACTCGGCCGCGGACACAGTCCATAACAATTAATTTATATCACTACTAATATATAACATCAAAAGGAAATTTTCCACGCTCATAGCACTAATTGGATTCGTTATGAACCTCAAATGCGGGGTTTTCAACCGCTTTTGTAACAGAGGTATGTTATATTATGAAATTTTTACCCGACTTTGACAATTCCAAATGAGGGTTGTGATTTCAGCGTTGTCAATCTATACGTGCCACTAGAAATAATGATAAATATCTAGGCACGAATCACGCACGGTCCTAAATCAGGATTCCCTGGGTTATGGGTACCAGAGACTGGCGTAAATAATTAATACGTTTAAATACATACATAATATATAGATTATGATCATCCGGATTTTGGACAGAGAGCAAACAGACGTGTTCATCACAGGAGTGTTTGTCAGATGTGGGAATTGAACCCACGACCCTCGACGCAACAGTCAAGAGCTAACCACTAAACTACCACTCAGTTGAGAAATCAAAAAAACAAAAATGCTTCTATGTATTATACGGATAACATCTTTGAATATTGTTTCCTAAATGCTATATTCTTAGTTTAGAAACTAACGGGGAAAAAGCTAACACACTTTATTTTCCAACCTTTTTTTATTGCTTAAGTGGGTTGACGAGCTCACTGCCCACCTGGTGGTATTGGTTACCGGAACCCATAGACATCTATAACATAAATACGCCACCCTCCTTGAGATATAAGTTCTAAGGTCTCAAGTATAGTTACAACGGCTGCCCCACCCTTCAAACCAAAACGCATTACTGCTTCACGGCAGAAATAGGCAGAGTGGTGGTACCTACCCGTGCGGACTTGTAAGACGTCCTACCAGTACTACAGTATCCTTACGATGGTCGCCCCATCATAGGATCAAAAGCTTAAAATCAGTCTTTACTATATCCCCCCCCCCACTTTTGATATTGTAAATAAGCTGTCGACTCGCGATCCACCCTTCGAACCGGAATACACGACTAGCTACTTCGCGGCATAATTAAGGAGAATATTGCGACCAAACCGTGTAACCACACAATTAAGGGCATATCTTATCAATAGTAAAAAATCGTATTGATCAAATGAGATGTCATTGTTGAGACTCAACGTTTTACGTGATCAAGCTATAAAGCGGATTTTACTTAGAATGCGATCTAGAGTTTTAGGTTCTGAACTTTTCCGTTCTGGATTTCAAATATACTTACGTAAACGGATTGAGACGACCAATATCAGAACGCTGGCGGCAGCAGATTGTGATCAATCATTCGAAGATCGGAAAGTAATTAAAGGAATTGGGAGGGGGGTGGCAGGGCGGGGGCGGGGAGTGGCGTCCTGGGAAATGAAATTCAAGCGATTATTGTTCAGCGGTAGCACAATTAGAACAATGTAGTGTAACGTAGATTCGACACTATTTCTTTATTAGCTTAAATAAAGACTTAATCAACGACTCATGCGATGTTTAGCGATTACTTAGTTTCAAAACATGCGAATGTATACTGTATTACTACTACTTTTTAGAACCCTGTGAATTCACATTAGCGCTACCATCAACAATAATTATAAGAAAGTCACATAGTTATATAACTCTGTTACATGACTGTTACCAAGTCTAGAATCATTGATACTGAAACATTTTCATTTTCGTCCAAAATAACTTTTTTTATTTTAGCTCTGATGTTTGAAAACTTCATAGTCCGTAGGACCGTTACGAAAAATATTCCGAATCATAAAGTTCGTTGAATTAAATTGAATCTAAGAATATGAATAATAACTATGTAACTAAGGTAATAATTATGTATAGCCGTCTAAAATTTTTACTCGTGAAATAACACGGGACCACCCGCCCGTCTCTCCCCATCTCGGATATCTGCGTAAAGCGAAACTTATCTCGTAAAAAATTGATTTCTAACTTTTCACTTTGAATTTATTAGCGAGAACAAAAATAAACGGTCGACCCGCCACTGAACTCGCTACTAAGAAAATATAATAATTTTACGGTGAAAAGAGTACAACACGATACAACCTGAAAGAGTCGATATCATTGCTCTTTAAGCTATTGCTTTGAGCGCAGCGACCGAATCAAGAAATTCTGTAACGAAAATAAAACCTAACACCTCCCACTCCGCCTACCATGTAGCTTGCTTTCAACACATTCACACGTTGCGCTTGTGTAGTGTTTGTAAATAAGCGCGCGGCGTGACGTCGCACTGCATGCGCATCATGAAAAGTCTGCCCATCTCTCTCTCGCGCGGTCTAGCTTATGAGTGTGAAGGGCACAGTTAATGTTTTGCTTTTGTTAATATTTATAAATATAGCGTGGTCTTATTATATTATTATTTTATTATTGAATTATTATTGTCTAATTATAATTGCATAAGTTGATAAAAAATGCTGTGCAATAGTTTTACCGCGGCATTCCCCGAGTGCCCCACGTGCTTTTTTTTTATTATTGCCCTGTAGTATAGACGAGCATACAGCCCAACATATGCATAGCCAGAGGCAGGGAGTCGGCAGTATACTTACTGCGGCTTATTTAATTTAGATAATAGGAACTGACAAGGCCTAAGTGGTGATTCCTCTGGTAGTGTAAAAGGAACTTTGTTTGTGAAATGAAGAAAAACTATTCCTACTACCAGTGCCACCAATATTACTACTGCCACTCCCATTTAGAATCGGCAGGTTTATGTTGCAACGATGATTTCTAGTAGTATCCCAAATATAATTTTAAAATTTGCCTATTTTTTTATTTATGTTTTTATTTTTGAAAGGAAGGATTACATCAATATTTTTTCTTATTTCTCGAAGAAATCAGTACTCTATTACATAGTAATATAAAGGTTATAATTGAGACCACTCACGAGCCATAATTCAACACAAGTTGTTGGGGAAAATGAAAATTACCAACAGTTATAGTATTCACGAGTCGCGTAATTGTCAGCTCGAACATAATTATTGTAAATTAATGAATACATTAAAATTTACCGGTAACGAATCGCGAATAAACAAAACTAAAAAAACTTATTATACACTGTGCAGGATGGATGGATGGAAGGATGTGCTAGGCTGCTCTACAATTCTTACTTACTGTGCTTGTTGATTTCTTTATTTATTACACTTCATGCAAAATTAACATTGGTGAACTTAATGCCTAAGGCATTCTCTACCAGTCAACCAAAGGTAGTGCAGAGTAAATAGTGGTAGGTGCAGTCAAATTTATATTAAGTTACAAATACATAACTACACAAAAAAATTAGAAGTTTAGAATGATTACTTTTACTTTTGAAGAAAATTCACTATGACGCAACAACAGATCACAGGTAGAACTGTTTAATTAGCATAGATGTCGTAACCTTTGATATTAAGCCTTTATCAAGACAAACACGACGTCCAACGAAATTTCTTTTGAAACAAGCCTTTAAATTAGCACCACCCCATCTATTCCCGTGGTGCTGTATAAGACAATGAAGCTATTCCCCGGAGAATGGGCACCATAACAGCATACTGCGATTGGCATCCGACAAATGTTCACGATTGACTTTTTGGAGGACGGTCCATCGTATTGGAGATCGTCGAAAATATTTATTATATATATTTAATATTTAAAATACTTTCGGTTTGAAAGGCGAGGCAGCCCATTAAACAGTAGACTGGGTCACTACCCATTAGTCCGGTGGCGATCTGAGTGAATTATATGGTACCAGAACTGCAGACCGGGTGCTATTATCACCACAGTCAATCACATGTTGTGAGTTGAAAGGATAATATGGGCCTACACATGTAATTTTTCTTATTATTTTTACCATATCACCCCCGCCAACTTAAGCAGAGTTAATATGTACTACCTAAAATGTTACATACATAGAGGTATAAGCGGTACGGAGTCTAGGGATTCTAAAAATAATAAATCCTTAAGTCATGAGGTGAAAGCTTCAAATTGCATTCGGACGACGACTGTTCTATTCTCAAAACCGAATTAAAAGATCCAATAGCCGTCAAAATTGGCAGACAAAAGATACACAATCACAAAGGCTCGCGGGGGCTCACAGAACGCCCTTCCAGTAGCAACGAACTCGTGCGAGTTACGACAGTAATCTAAATCATGAATATGAAACTACAGAGAAGTCTCGACGCTCAACTCATTACCGAATTATAAATAATATGACGGGGCGCACGGTGCAGAGCTGTATTCCGTCTCGCTCGCACTAACCGTAACGAAGTGTGCTAAGACAGGTGCAGGAAATGTGCGTTTTAATATTTAATAAGACTGCAATTTTGACTACATATTAATTAATTCCAATTTTTATTTCATTCCTTTATTCTCTTCAATTCTCATTTTTTCCTGTTCCACCAAGAAACGGCCTACCTTTTACCAAGTCAAAATTTGTCAACGGACATGCTTTGTAACAAAATATATTTGTTGA
This sequence comes from Bombyx mandarina, assembly GCF_003987935.1. The sequence goes on along the minus strand of NW_021011686.1, from coordinate 71,876 downwards.
CATATGACTCACCTGATGTTACACGGTTCTTGAAGTACATTGTCATCATCATCATCATTCTCCTGTCCTTCTTCCAGTCCAGTCACCTGGGATCGGCGCAACATGTTTTCTCCTTCCATACTCCTCTATCATATACCATTTATTCGCGAGTGATCCCCTCTTACACATATCGTGTTTCACGCAATCCATCCATTTTTCCACGGTTCCTGAAGTACATAAACGATGATTATGCCCCATTGATGGCGCCTATTAGCGCTGTCAACAACTGTCCATGGACTCCGGTAGCCACTGAACACTAGCTTCGCTATAAATCGTCTCTCAGTAATTAATAAGAAATGTTAATGACCCACAAAAAGCTACGGATATATGTATCTTCATTTTCTACACAAACAGGCTTTCACCATTTCGGATTGTCCAATGTCTTTTACTTTTTTGTACTATTAAGAACATCATTAATCTCCCAGTATCAACAAACCACGCGAAAACAATAAATCTAAGCCCTCAAATAATGAAAAATAAATGCCAGAACGGAGGCAATAAATTTCATTAAATCGGATTATGTTTTAAATAACGGTAATATTGTGATTATTAATTTATTGGGTACTACTGGTGGCGAGCATTGGCTGATTCTGCAATTCCGTTCATTCATTTTAGTGCACACTTTCATTTTGAGCTGTTCAGTGACCATATTATAAAGAAACAAGGAGTATATTAACGCAACGTCAAACCAATATAAATCGATGGAATATAAATAAATNGGTAGCCACTGAACACTAGCTTCGCTATAAATCGTCTCTCAGTAATTAATAAGAAATGTTAATGACCCACAAAAAGCTACGGATATATGTATCTTCATTTTCTACACAAACAGGCTTTCACCATTTCGGATTGTCCAATGTCTTTTACTTTTTTGTACTATTAAGAACATCATTAATCTCCCAGTATCAACAAACCACGCGAAAACAATAAATCTAAGCCCTCAAATAATGAAAAATAAATGCCAGAACGGAGGCAATAAATTTCATTAAATCGGATTATGTTTTAAATAACGGTAATATTGTGATTATTAATTTATTGGGTACTACTGGTGGCGAGCATTGGCTGATTCTGCAATTCCGTTCATTCATTTTAGTGCACACTTTCATTTTGAGCTGTTCAGTGACCATATTATAAAGAAACAAGGAGTATATTAACGCAACGTCAAACCAATATAAATCGATGGAATATAAATAAATGAACAGAATCCGGTATATCTGTACGTTAGTGAAAAGTAATAAAAATAGAACAGGGATTGAACAAAAAAGAACCAGCGATTATTGTAATTGTATTATGTTCGCCAGTGTTCGCTTATCTGCCTGTCGCTTTATTTGTTCTAAAAGCATAGGCTTTGTTTCTTTATAATCGAATGCTGACAAAAAGTAAGGTTATTTTAATTTTGTGTAATTTATATTTATACTATTAGAAGTTAAACTTTACACAACAAATAACAACATCATTAATGGGAAAGTAAATTTCTATCTGTTGCGCTTTCACGCCTAAACTACTGAAACGATTTCGACAAAATTCGGCATGGGAATAGCTTGAAAGCTGACGTGAACATAAAGTGATGTTTCGCTGTGTTGTAAGCCGCCGCGAGCCAGTAGCGTCGTCCGGCCCATTCATGCCGCCAACCAGGTCTACAGAATTAGGCAAAGCCAGTGCGGACGGACAGCCTGCTCATCTGGAATGAATCCAATTCAACAAGAAAAACCTTTCAAAATAAAATATTTTTGAAGTTATACTTCTTTAGGCGCGTTATGAAAAATTGATGAGTGAAATTTTACGATGCGCGCGCACCGTGACACAAAATTAACAGAATGAAGTTGCCCACTAAATCGCTCATTACAATCCGACCGACGTAACTCAGCGAGTCTGAATATAGCCGCAAGTGAACTTTCCAAACCGTACCGAGAATTACCGAATTTATACGATGTCAAGAAAAAGGATGTCCAATATGCGTGTTTGAGGATGTTGTTTTATCGATATTTTTCCAATATCATTAAAATTTAAATAAAAAAAAAGAAATAAATTTAATAAAAATAAAGTATAACTTCTTACGCGCGTACATAAATACACGCACCCTTTTTTTCTAAATAACACACGCTTCTTGTCCGAAAATTACTTAGTCTGCGCACTCCGATTTGGATTAGCATCCGTGAAGATACAATTAATTATAGGGATGGTTTTATTTGTGTTAGTACGGGGGTGAATGGAGTTGGGGTAGTTACGCGGGGGCTGAATGTAAGCGTTACTCATTAAGAATTTATTCCCGCGATAAATTTAATCACCCTGTGAAGTTGTGTAGTGGAGAAGAAAACAGTAAGTTAAAGTTGCTATATTGCGTGTAAAAAAGTTATTTGAGGATTCGTAGATTAGTTTAAAATGCTAGTACTTATGCCAACGTTTCGCGAATACAGTGCGAGTTCTAGATCTGAGTACCAAACTACGAGAGGCAGCAGCAAAAAAGCCAAAGATTTAATTTTTAGAGCCCATGCAGCTTTGTGAGAGTCCTGAGATTTAACTTGGACCATAGCTGCAATGAGCACTATCGATGTTAGTCAAATTTACCTAACAGAGGTAACAGCTCCCCTGAAAGTAGACTGTTTCAGGTTCTACCACCATTGCTAATCTCATCTACCATTACTGGTGGTAGTGGTGGTGGTAATGCGTTTCGGTTTGAAGGGTGGGGCAGCCGTTGTAACTATACTGAGACCTTAGAACTTATATCTCAAGGTGGGTGGCGCACATACGTTGTACATGTCTATGGGCTCCAGTAACCACTGAACACCAGGTGGGCTGTGAGTCGTCCATATAAGAAAAAACAATGTAGATAACATAAATTAAGATAACATGCGTAAGAGGCTGCGGCTCTCCAGTGCATATACATATTTTGGAAGAAATAAATAATATAAACAATAATCACCTAATGAATCCAGAAGATCCGCCCGTACATCCAACAAAGTACATACACCCTTTCGGCTTTGTATTTCAATTTGGTTTTCATCGATGCATTCTTTGATTTTTAAAAATGCAAGCGATGGATTAATTATGAAATTGCATTATGAAGTAACATGCCACTCACAATAATTTGATTTGGATGTTGATTGTGTCAAATAAATTTATGTTAATGTGAAACTCTAAAGGACATTTTTGGTTTTTGTTTTATTTCACTGGTGGTAGGACCTCTTGTGAGTTCGCGCGGGTAGGTACCACCACCCTGCCTATTTCTGCCGTGAAGCAGTAATGCGTTTCGGTTTGAAGGGTGGGGCAGCCGTTGTAACTATACTGAGACCTTAGAATTCATGTCTTAGGTTGGGTGGTGGCATTTGCGTTGTAGATGTTTATGGGCTCCAGTAACCACTTAAAACCAAGTGGGCTGTGAGCTCGTCCACCTATCTAGGCAATAAAAAAAACACTAAATGTAAATTACAAATCTCAACAAATAATTGTTCTATTCAATTTTTATTCGCTGATGGCCTAAGGGGCCATTCCAACTTCGCACGGACGGATAGGTGAGGTCACGGGCTCAACTAGAGAGAATTTGCTGGCATGAGTCTTAGCAAGAGCAGTGCTTCGCAGAATCGACTACTGGATCGGAATCGCGACCCGCTGAGCATCTCCGGCGAGAAACTCAGTGGATCTGTGTCTATAGGTTACTTCGCTCGTCGAAGTCTTCGTTGTAATCGACGAGCTCCAGGACGGTGACCGGAAGAGATGCATGGATTCCAAGAAACTTCAAGTCATACCTTGAAAATTTGAAATAAAAGACACAGAAATTCCTATATCTATACTAATATATAAATCTACAGTGATTTTTACGGATGTTCCGTTATAACTACTGAACCATGCATCCGATTGACTCGAAACTTGGTATCCATGTAGAAAATACATGTACTTAATTGATAGGTTAATATTTATATGAGTGTTGGACTCCCTAATAATAATGACAATGAATAATAATGTTAATTTTAAATGCCCGGCGAAGCGGACGAGTACGGCTAGTCACTTCTAGGACCACTAGACTCCACAAAAGCTTGCGTACATAAGCATGCGCACTTTTGTTGTTCAGTTACATATTGTCATAGACAGTGCCATTCCCCATTAGGTATTTTAAGTCGTAAAATACTTTTTTAACTCTTCCTGTTAGGCATTCTGAAATGTACCTTTTAAGTACGAGATAATACATATTGGAAGAAAGAGATCCGACACTCGAGACAGAACAACGGACACGAACAAATTATAAGAGTTCCGTATCAAGGACTTGCTAATTTATTAATTCTTTGCATAGGGTTTCGCAAGAAATTAGATTCGAAGCTTTAATACAATTACAAATTTACTGTGCTAATTACAAATTTAAATTAGAGCTAGAAACCTTGTACAGATCGAAGTTACCTGCCGTTAAAAACACAATGCTAGTTGACTGACTTCCACGCTCTGGCGCTGGTATCAGTATTCCAATGCAAGCAAATAATAAGATTCTTTGTTTAGAATTGAATATCGCTGAATCAAAGAAAGAGTATTCAAAGGAAACTGAATAAAACAGCCCTCGGGACCGGTTTGTACTAGACTAATATCATTCAAAAGAAAAAGACCCTATGTACAAGATCTAGACAAATCAAGTTTAAACGTTCATCATTTTATTTACAGTTAGAATTAAAATGTAAGCATGTAATAATTAAAAAAATAACATTAAAGATGTTTTTACTAGATAACTAATATAAAATAATTGTAACTAGTTGACATAAAACAACTTTTCTTGCATTACGTGACTAATTAATCTACCTCTCCTTCTCAGCTAACAAATTTCACCGTTCTGTCGAAATACACAATTTTTTTTTGTAAAATTTGTCTATTTGTCAGAATCTGGAAGCGGGTAAGCTCGTCAAATACAGCTAGAACTATCCTGTAAGTTGCAGTCACGCCTGCAAGGCACACGTTGACAAACAAACGCTTTCATTAGTGAGCTATTTATAAGATAGGTATTCGATATTTTGCTATTAAAAATTGCGTGTGGTGGTATATACACAGATAAGCCAGCGCTGGTGGGTAGAATCACCCTACATGAATTTTTAAATATTTCATATCTGTTTTAACCATGATAATATTCAAAACGTATTCCTAACATAAAAAATGGTTTTGTTTGTTTGTTATTTTCTATGCGTTCACGCGTCGTTGATATAATTCAATTAAAACTTTGTACTGTTGCTATTAACACTTCAGAGGAGGCTTATACCTTAATAATTAAAACGGCTAAAGTTTAACATCAAAAACCAGTACAACGTTTATTTCTCCAAACGAGGCTAATTATATTTTTACCTCAATTATTTACTACTTGTGTCACTTAATGATGGACCGTGGCGTTCTCGTGGTACTATCGGTATTCATGAGCCACGGTATCTTTGGGATGTTTTAACGACAAAGGGAAGATCTTCCACCGAGCGGGTGATATTGCTCGGTAGACCGACGGTCCGAATGTTGTTGTTCGGAACTTGTATATATGCGCTTTATCTTGAAAATGTCCTAAGCGAGATTCAGGCATCTGTCAAATATCTTGTGTTCTGTGATGGCTACCCGCCACAGTATCCATTGTCCATTAGAAGGACTCGTTTGTTTACTAAGTCTCTAAGTAAGACACAATAACCTCACACACTTTTTACAAATCAATATCAATGAAATGACAGATGAGGTTTATTTTTGGTAGTTAAGATAGGAAACGACCGCCCATTCTGTTTTTGGTTTTAGATGAGAGTTGGCTACCGACCATGAGTAATAAGATTAAAGTCCGATTTTCCTTACCATTCGAAGGGTAATTTCCTTTTTTTTGGAATTCAAGAGAAAGGCAACGTACTTGCGACTACTCGTTGTAGAAGGTAGGCTGCGCATGTCAGAGTTGAACCAAACTAAAACCCCCTGCCACTCAACAACTCACATACGAACTTTGTATTAGCCAGGGCTAGGATTCGGGCGAGATCCCTATCACGACCACTAGCTCGATAGTGACGGGTTAGTGCGAAGAGAAAATAGCACTCGCTTTCACGCCGGACAAACTGGTGCACTCGGGGAAGATAAGCATCACTCGCCATGAAAACCGAAATGTAAGATTTTAGGCTACTTATACTATGCACAAATAATAAAAATAGTAACACAAGTAGCATAGCATAGCGTGGCATTAGTAACAGATTGAGAGGATATCGTATGTATCTCCTAATAAAGAATAGAGGCATTATCATTAATATTCGCTGACCTCGTCCTAAATAATGTGAAAACGAAGTCGAAAAATCTTACTGAAGATATTCCGCAAGGTTTTTTCGCATATAATAATTACACGAATCTAAAAATAAATACATTACGCACGCGTTGCCAATCTCCTAAATTAAAACTAACAGACTTAAACGTGACTCAAATATACAATGAATAACAACCCTGAGATTCCATTTCATAAATAGTTTTCTTGCATTTTTGAGGTAATTAAATACACTATTACGATAAATTCGAAAATTTACTTTTAGCTTGAATTTTATGTGCTTTGGTGAAACCTAGTATTAAAAGTTTGTCATAGCCCATTTCATTTTAGTTATACCTAGTTTATTGAATCATGCCTTGGTTTAAAAATCTCTAAAATTTTACTATTTTTTTAATTACCTAGAATTGTAATACTTACTTACCAACAATCAATCTGTGCTAATATTTCGGGGTAATGGACGACATTGCTCTGCTCCATGTTGATTATAAAATTGATCTGATCACGGAAAAGTGCCAACTGCCCAATTCTGCCATGAAATCAAATAATCCAGTTTACATGGTGGGTCTTTCTACCATACAACTTAGACTGATCTGGTGCCTCACGGTGGATTGGCATACACGGTACAATGTTTATGAGCTCCGGAAAATCAACCAACTGCGAGTGGACCATGAGCTCGTCTGCTCGTCTAGGGCTAGGCTAATAATGTGTATTTTCATTTGTAATCAAAGCTGCTCGTCTAATGTAAACAAACCTTGATGAATCTCCTCGACTGTAATGTAGGATGATACAACAAACGCTTGTCACACAACAGTATACCAACGGGCACGACTAGGCGACTGATCGCGTATGCGTAGTAGCTTTGCATTTGATTTACACGGCTAATTCCTTTGTGAATTGCACCAGTTTGGTTCCAGAGATACGGACATTCAACGGGAGATTAATTTCTGTTGTTTTGAGGTTTCGGTAGCTGTTTTAATGCAAAATATGAATTGTTATGTATCAAATTAGATGACGTAGTCGTTTGTCTTATTACTGTTCTAGTTACGCAAACAGTACTATTTTCTGAATGATATTTAAGGAACTCAAGAAGACGTAGCGTGGGTAGGCCTCCCACAAGATGAACCGACGATCTATTGAGGTTCGCAGGGATCCGCTGGATGCAGGCAGTGCAGGACCGGTCTTTGTGGCGAGGCTTGGGGGAGGCCTATGTCCAGCAGTGGACGTCTGTGGGCTGATAATAATAATAATTTAAGAAACAAACAGTCCGTTCGCGTGCTGTGATCTTTCAAAATTTGTTCTATCTGACTTTTTCCGCCGCATTTTTTCGTTGTGGCCTAAAGGATAAGATGTCCGGTGCATTCGTATATAGCGATGCAATGGTGTTCGAATCCCGCAGGCGGGTACCAATTTTTCTAATGAAATACGTACTTAACAATTGTTCACGATTGACTTCCACGGTTTAGGAATAACATCGTGTAATAAAAATCAAACCCGCAAAATTATAATTTGCGTAATTACTGGTGGTAGGACCTCTTGTGAGCATCCGGGTGATGGAAGGCCGGCTATCCTCGACCCACGCTGGTTCTGACCCAGCGGGGTATTTCGTAGGATAACCTATTCAAACCGGCGCCATCTAGGCGGGCTTCGGACAGCCTGCCGACCGAGAGGGCTGGTGGTCGTGGCGCCGACGATCGCTGGCCCGGCGTCCCGAGGGGGAGGGTGATGGGAGAGATGTGCTCCGCACTAAACGCTTCACTCTCCTCCCCTTGCCTTTTCATGAGTTCTGTCTCATGAACGGATACAACTTAAAACGTGGTCTATGATATTAACAATCTAGTACGGTTCGGTTCGCATAATTCTTCAGAAAATCCTATACTGGCTATAAATAACCTTCAGACTGCTTACATACCTGGGCCAGTTCATTTAAAACTCTTCAGGTATGTAAGTATGTCCCTTTTAACTTTTTTCGAACTGGACCGGATAATGCTAGACCGAATCGCAATCCCTGTAGCTAATTGTTGTGGCTAATCTGGATGAAAATCCCTATAGCCAAGCCATTGGACCGGACAGACCCTTCAATGACTTCACACTTTCTTTTTTCTTCTTTTTTTTTTTGCTAGTCCGGATTAACATCTCTCTAGCCACATACAATTCTAATCTGCGTGTACGGTAGCGTTTGTTAAAACATTTCTTAAACCAGAACATTTATACGGAATTTCTTCAGAAATAGTGCGAGACCGACCATCGTTTTCTACATTATCCACACCTGCACCTGAGGTGCCTGAGCTTACAGACAG
>NW_021011686.1:0-63271 GCF_003987935.1 Bombyx mandarina | reverse complement strand
AATGTCAGGATGAACGAACACGTTTGTTGTTCACAGACATACCATAAGAATGCGCGCACGAGGACGAGCGCACGTCAGTATGGCCGTGACGGCGTTAACGATATTTCTATTTAGCACGTGCAATAGGAGTGACTCACACAAGCCAGGTGCGCCGGCCGTGTCGTTCGACTCATAAACAACAGGTGCAACAGAAGTGACTCATAAATAAGCCAGCTGCGCCGGCTAGTATAAAAAGGCGGAACGCGCCTTGAAATGAACATTCGTTGGACTGCGCTTGCCTGGTGCACTTACTATACCCTTGTTACGTTGTGTGATTCAGTGACTGTTGTACGTACTGGTTAAAGTTGGACAAGTGTTAAAGTGAATTGTTAAGATAACATATTGTTGATTAAATCAGGAATCAAAGGTGACTTCGTTTAACTTGGTGTTCAACAAAATAATGTCTACCCTCAAGCTTACACATACTATTTATTGTCAAACTTTTGTTCTTGACGTCTGTTGTCAAATTGAGAATAGATTAAATATTGTTTGTCTTTGTTAATATTTTTTATAGTGTAGTCTTGGCGAAATTTGTGATTACAGAAATATAAAATAGAATCATAATAATGTACAAACTTACAATTCCAATTAATTATAGTCGAATTTCGACTACTGCGGGACCTCTAGTTCTAAAAGATGTGTCACGATACTACGAAACAGGATTAATTTAAAAAAAAAAATTCCCGTTTCAAGTGAAATTCACATTTCATGTTACCCTTTGCAAGAACTCAAAATGAAAATAAATTTCACCAGCTTCATACTTAACATTTTAACAAGAACATTATTCATGGCTATGATTAGAGGATCTCTGATGTGAGAAATACACCAACCAACTATTACGTGCTTTTCTAAATTTTATGAAAATTTTAACTATAAAATTCATATCATGCTTTGGAAAGTTATTTAAAATGAGTTACTAAATAAATTTGTAATTAAAGTTGTTAAAAAGTTATACAAGTGAATACTGATACTAAAGCGTGCCGGGTCTTATGGGTGAGACGTGCGATGTACTGGTATCTAGTAGAGCGATTATGTAGTAATTCCGTTCTTATCGGCGTAGAAGATCCAGGAGAAGGAAGTTTAAGCTACTCCAGAAGCGTCCTGCGTATATCCACACTCCTCAACTCACGCAGGGTCTGTCCCAGCAGGGAATACCGAGGATATAAATAGACGACGCCGTCTTGGTGGACTGCGGAAAGGCCCCATCTGAGGCCCCGTGGTCGCTGCGCCTACGATCGACTGTTCTCTTGCCTGGGGGTAGGGTAGGGTAGGCGAAGCTTGTCACTTTATTCCTAGTCTGCTCGGTCGACCTCAGTCGAATTCTATTTCATCCGAGACTCGGGAACAGGTCTTGAGCGATATACGTAGTAGTAAAATAGTACCGTACATACTAATACCTTATTCGTGACAGATGGGTTTAATTATAGGTCCATCCATTCTAACTCGTGTAACTTCTTCTTCTGAAGGAACAACATCGTGTAACGTCGTCGTATACTTGTGTACTCTCCACAAATAATTGATCCATAAGTGCCAGTCAATCGGGCAATCCCTTTGTAGTAATGCAGTACCAGTAATGCATATGGAATAACCACGAGAATTTTAGTCGTTAAGGAGTCTTCTCAAACTTCATCCAAATAATATAAACTTAATATTTACATCAAAACAAAGTCACAAACAAGGAAAACTCCACTAAAACGAAATGTGATCATTTTAATTAAGGCTCTTGTGTACTTAGAAGTTTGCAGCGATAGTCGACAACAATAGGCTTGTACCGAGCCTCGCGACACACACGGATTTTCATAAGGATATATTTAGGACACCTGGACGAATAGTGAACCTACGCCAAGCTAGACTTGGCTCAAGCATTTATCGATTCAAATATGAAAGATTACAGGTTTTGGTCCGCCACAATCGATAATCATTATTACTTTTTTAAGTTAATTATTGATTTTCGGCCATGGTATTACATCAAGATGTAATGATGATGATGATGATCATGATGACCCAATCAATTACACAAACTCATCAAATCAACGATACTATAGTGCACTTGAAATCTATATATATATAAATGAATTGCTGTTCGTTAGTCTCGCTAAAACTCGATTGTGATTAGACGATTTGACTAATTTTGGTCATGAATTATTTGTGTTAGTCCAGAGAAGGTTTAAAAGTAGATAAATTTTAAAGTTTAAAGGTAGATGAATATGAAAATGCTCGGAATTAAATAAAAATAACAATTTTGTTTTTCCTTCGGACGGATTCCTTTTGTTTGTTTTAAGTTTATTTTATACAATAGTTTAGGTCTTTTATTTATCGATTGAGACACTACGAAGTCTGCCGGGTCAGCTAGTATATTTATATTAATTTCAGTAAATGCTGGAGAGGCAGATGTGAAGGCGCCTTTTTTATAAACAGTAAAAGTAAAAAACACTTCAAGGTTATCCTTAAGTTTTACCTTTGCTTCTTCTATTTGTACCTACTATAAAAATAAAAGTAAATGTAGTCGTTTTTAATTATACCATTTTCAAATCAAAACGAATCAAAGAAAATACATTAGAAAAGTTCATCAGTTTACATTTGATTGATCAAGAAACTAAGTTATCAAAGCGATAAATCGAGCAAGACTTAAAACATCCATCCAGAAATGAGATAGAAACTTTTCAATTTGATTTTGGGGATAGTGGTAATGCAAAAAAATACATATAATGTTCCATGACATCGTTACCAATAAAATGAGGCTGGTTGAAAAAAAGGTGATTTGTTAATATTCTGCAAAAACTATTCCACAAAAATATCTTTACAAGTTCATAAAAATACAAAATGAAGGTCTTCACGGCTCCGTAACGACGTATGGTTGTGTTATATTTACACTAATCATTTTGATTCTCTTTGTTTTAGCATATGTATGTTGGGATTCAAAACCGTGAGCTAGTATCCGTCCGCCCTTAGTTATGTTAAAGTTCTTTCAACAAAGTTAAATTGGTGGAGCTACAGCCCAAGTTGGAAGAATAACGCTTGTTTGGGTTTACAGCCACCTTTCTAAAAGGAGCTCCGAAATAAACATTCTTTGTAAACAAACATTTCGTTTATTTAATGTTCTGTTGAACTTGTTCGAGATAGAAATCGGTTTTATGTTAATCGTGGTTGGTAATATCGAGTTTGTTTATCTATTACAAAATTCAGTGCTATCGCTAATAGTGTTCTCTTCCAGACAATCAGGGGTGGTAAGAACGTCGACAGTGGATATGATGAGATATAATAAAGTGGTTTTTTTTTTATTGCCTTTATAGGCAGACGAGCATACGGCCCACCTGATGGTAAGTGGTCACCGTCGCTCATGGACGTCAGCTATGCCAGGGGCAGAGCCAAGCCGCTGCCTACTATTTCAGTTTAGGTGTCCTTCGTGATTAAACTGTAAGGTAGTTTTCACTGGTGGTAGGACCTCTTGTGAGTCCGCACGGGTAGGTACCACCACCCTGCCTATTTCTGCTGTGGAGCAGTAATGCGTTTCGGCTTGAAGGGTGGGGCAGCCGTTGTAACTATACTGAGACCTTAGAACTTAGATCTCAAGGTGGATGGCGCATTTACGTTGTAGATGTCTATGGGCTCCAGTGACCACTTAACACCAGGTAGGCTGTGAGCTCGTCCACCCATCTAAGCAATAAATAAATAAAAAAGTATTCAAAACTCAATACATATCTAATGTATGTTAAACATTGGTTTAATTCTGTACAGTATGATCGATCATTACCCTATCAACTCAACAAGTACCTGAGTAACAAAAACTGAAATACCCGTGTACCCAAACCAAATAATCATAACAATGAACGGACACTCCGTTATCTGAACCATCGAAATAAGTAGCGCAACTTCGCGGAACAAAAACTCGGGCAAAATCTAATTTAAGATACAGCCCAATTTCAAATTACGCTATAGATCAAGTGGCCCAAAGTGAAAATAAAGGATAAACGGCGGAGAGGTTATCGGGCGAGCGGAGCGGCGCCGCCCCAGCGCCCTATCTGCGCGCCGATCGACTATGCACTACAAACAACTTGCACTACAGAAGACATTATCATAATAAATGCATAATTTGATCGCAACGACTTAAGCTACGATTTCTAAGTAATTACATGCAAACGAAACGGATGACTTTAAAACTATGCATGATAAACAAGAGTGCCTTCGACGCGAAAACAGGATGTTGTTCCCCTTTTATGCAACAAAAAAAAGTGCGTGCGTACACATGTCAGAAGTGAAACTTCTTTGGCAAACAAATTTTTAAATCTCGTTTATATTTATGTAAAGAGTATCTAGAATATATTATTTGTTATATTATTATTTTATATTTTATGAAAAATAATTTATTGTAATCTCAAAAGACGAAATGTAAATTAAAATTCCATATGTTTATTTGTCAATATTAGCATGCTAATGCGCGCAAAGAAGTTTCACTTCAATACGAAATAAACATGGTATCATAGTAAACCTTCTGTACCTCATTTCCTATAGAGGGGTGTTGAAACGCTGATAAGCGCAGCACGCCTCGCCGATGCAATGATAACGGCAAGTGTTTATTGTGCTATATTTACAAGCCCCTTCACGGAGCCGCCCCTTCAAAACGCCGTGTTCCCGAGTACTAGAACCAGATAAACGCTTTACAATTTTCAACGTAATCGGTAAGATCTTGACGGTTCACGGTTTGCTGGTCTTTGGTTTCAAATACAATGAATACTAAGTGAATTAAATGATGTTTAAAACGTACCTTTGTAACCGTAACCATAAATTATAAAGATAAACTTTGATTATTTGAATGAAGTCAAATGAATGAAGTCGAATTTCAGGACAATTGGAACAAGTCCCCTTCATGCTCTCATCTCCAGAACCACTGGTCAGAAGCTGGCGTTAGTGTGCACCTCCACCGAAGTCAAGTCATCACTCCACTTTATTATCCCCACATCTAATTTGCAACAACTAAAGTATTTCACAAGCCTACAGGGTTACAGTGACCCAGTTCCACGGAATTCTGACCTAAAACAGCGTTCAATTGTAAAATACCTTTCAGAACAACTTAAATATTTTCTACACCCTTTTCAAGTTAAAATACCACTTGGTCATCATCCGAAAAGCGAAGGATCGAATTAAGTCATTTTATTTGGAAAAAGATTTTCAAGATAAATTCGTTGGTCAAGTATTTATAACTGTACTACGAACGCCAGATTCGATTCCCGGTCGGAGTCACTAAGTATTTTTGTAAAAATGTTCGGCATTGGGCCATTTAACGTGGAATGATAAATGGAATGATGATAGGTTAACCCCCCAAGTTTCTCACGGATTCTCAGTGAATCTCAATTCCGATCCCATAGTAGATTCTGCGAAGCTTTTGCTAGGGCTAATGTTAGCAAATTCTCTCAGGTTGAGCTCGTGAGCTCGCCTACGCGTCCGGGCGTACCTGGGATAGCCCCAAGCTAAACAACTAGCCACTACAACTCGCTGATAGCTTAAGAGAGCTGTTGTTTTTGTTGTTGTTGTTGTTGTTGTCCTAGAGTACCCAGCTAGTAAATAAGTACCAGGTAGAAAGTAGTTAAGGCAAAAAAATTAGGTGTACGGACTCACAGATGTAAGGCGATAACGCCACAGTCTACGACAAGTCACAGACGCTTGAAATGTGCATGGCTTAATACGTGCAATGCTCGTTGTGCTTGTCATGCATGCCATCTTAGGACGTGCGTAATACTCGTGGGATAGTCAGTGAACAAGCCACATTGTGATTTCTTTTCCCTTTCGGAAGAATAATATAAGGAAGTCCAGAAGGACAAGTCCAGATGTATATTGCGCTGCCGAGTGGTTCATTACAAAAATCATATATAATCCATCGACTCTCGTCATAAGGCCTCACGCGCTGGCTGGTAGGATGTACGATGGTAAAATGTAGACGAGGTAACATATGATGCAAGTACTCAGTATAATCTGAATGGAATTCCCGAGCCGTGATCAATACAATACACACACATGTTCTTCTTAATTAACACTAACAGAGAATGTTCAGACTTGGCATGCTTTTGAAATTGTCAATGTTATCAATTTAGTCATAAATTGTGAAAACTACTTAATAGAGGCAAGTCAGCTAACCAGCTACATAAATGAAACTATAAAACGCTTTTGTGCTTTTGCACATATTTTAAATACACGTAGTTGTTTCACAGAGCTTTTGCACCTGGAAGCTCGGAGGTACACAGATAATAGTTTCAATTAAACTCTATGCTTAAATAAATTTAAAAAAATTTACAATTTAAATACCGTGCAAAGAGGAGAGTATAATTATATTAGAACTAAAGAGAGAATTCTTCGCGAGAAAATAAAGATACTTTTTCACTAGCACAAGTTGTTCTTTTTGTAACGATTTTGTGCAACTCCCGAGTTTTGCATGAAAACATTAGTGAGAAACAAATCTACTTTGAAATAAAGTATTGCATTTCCACACATACAACATAAGGGCTTACTTATTGGTGACTTGGTTCTGTGCTTAATCATAAGCCGTAGACAATATACTTTGAACACTCACTTCGAGGTCGCACTTTTAGTTTTATAATCCATCTTTCAGAAATAGAAAATGTGGCGGGCAGCCATCATACAACGCAAAATATTTGACAGATGCCTGAATCTCGCTTACGACATTTTCAAGATAAGCTTGCATATATACAAGTTCCGAACAACAACATTCGGACCGTCGGTCTACCGAACAATATCACCCGCTCGGTGGAAGATCTTTCCTTTCGTCGTTTAAGCCTCCCAAAGAAAAGAAGCCAGGCTTAAATGTATGTAGAGTTAGGACCGTGGCGCGTAAAATAAAACTATTCCACTCTTACACTTTTATTGTTCTCTTTCAAAATCTTCTGTTATTATAATTAAAAATTCACTGACACCTTTTTTATGCCTTGCTCATTTAACCGTCTTCGCCATCTTGCTTTTCTCTGTCATTCTCTTTTCCCTTTCTTACCCTTTCTCTGACTCACATCTGAACGCTCCGTTTCACACTCTGTTCATAGGTTACGTTCTAATCCTACATGAAATATTCGTGGTCCCCAACAAACTTTTTATTGCTATAGAATATATGGGATGTACAGCTGTCTCGCAGCTATGAAAGTATAGGTATATAAGTCGTTAGTCGGTAAACTTCACATCGTAAGCTCTCGAAACTTTCGTGATTAAGTAATATCATCATGAGGAATGAAATGAATCACTATTAACTCCGGTAGCTGCCCGACGGTCGCCACCGCCCGGTAGAAGGGGTTCGTCCACAAATCTACAATAATTTATAAGATCAGTCGACGGCATCTTAACGAGTAGAACATCGGCCGTGCAGTCGTCCGAGCGCCCCCAAAAGCCTCGAGTAATTAACGCAATTACGTAAGAATTAAAATAAAATTCGCCAACTCAGCTCACGCCCACGAGAACGTTTAAATCAGCTTCATTCTGTGAAAAAGGTTTTTAGCGGTCATGTTCGACAAATCAAATTTATGAATAATTTTTTTAGTTCGAGTAAAATGTATTGTTCTTTACCAACAGATAAGCGTGTCACCACTGTCGAGCGCCTTGCTGTCAAAATGCGAGCACGCGCTCCGGTATGGAGGGGACGGTAACTGTTGCTCAAAATTAACAAACATCGACCTCATTTTTCAAAGTAGTTTCCTATGATCGCTTAACATCAGGTAGGCTATATTCGCGTCCGTCCACTGAAAATTATGAAACCGTGTATGATAAATTCTTCAATCACAGAATATTTTCACTTTCTCTCAAATACTCAGTTAGTTCACTTAAAAATAAAGTTATGTATAATGTAGGGATAAATTTATAAAAACAACAATAGAGATAAAAACTAAATATTTACTCAATATAATCAAATTGAAAAAAAAACGATACATAATATACATTTCAATTATTTATGTAAATACACTCAATACATAATAAATACACTCAAAGTACCCAATTGAATCAATCAAAAAATTAAATTAAGTATTCAATTAAAAAATAAAAACATTGTTTAGGAATTCTGGATTATTTTGATCTAAGTACAAATTAACAGTAATCTCATTTAAGGTTTACATGTATATTATAATTAAGCTTAATGCGTATTTGAATTAGCTTACATCTTTATGGAATAAGCTGTGCTATTAGTATAATTAGCTTACGTACCTCGTGGTATTAAAATCTCGTTCTTCAGAGATGAGATACAAGTAAATTATAAAATTTTACATTTATTATTTTCATTTTTATTGGCATTGTAAGCAGACAAGCACGTGGTCGATCTGATGGTAACGGTAGTCACCATTGGTCAAGAACGTCAACAATGCTTGTTGGCTAAATCTACGCCAGCTTTAAAAAAATTGGGTAATTTTTTTTTTTTTTAGATGGCTTGACGAGCCCACAGCCCAACTGGTGTTAAGTGGCTACTGGAGCCCATGGACATCTACGACGTAAATGCGTCACCCACCTTGAGATATAAGTTCTAAGGTCTCAAGTAAAATTACAACGGCTGCCCAACCCTTCAAACCGAAACTGCTTCACGGCAGAAATAGGCAGGGTGGTGGTACCTACCCGCGCGGACTCACAAGAGGTCCTACCACCAGTAAATTATGCAAACGCAATTTTTTAATTTGTTTAGTTCTTGTGTTGTATGAATAAACTTATCTGATAATTCAAAAACGAGTTATAAGTCTTATTAAAAAGGAGTTAAATTGGCATAGCAGCAATACGTATAGGACAATCGTCCAATAGAGGGTCCATTCGTTTACAGGGAAATTACGGTTTACGGTACACGGTTTCCAAGCTTTTACGAAATTGAATTTGAAAACTGTCCCTCGTAACGATCGGCAACATTAAAGTTTTTAATAGTTTGGTCGCTTGGTTACCCTACTCAGTCGTCAAAGCTAAATTAAATAAACATACATCCTTTTGATATTTACTTCGTCCCGCTTTTCAGTCCAATGCTATTATAAACTAAAGTGGAGTTTAATTAAAATAAAAAAAAATTGTAGAAGTTAGCACTTGACGCAAATCATTTAGTATTACACTATACTTTAAGTCGTCGTGGCCTAACGGATAAGACGTCCAATGTATTCATGTTGAGTGATACACCGGTGTTCGAATCTCAGGCGGGTACCAATTTTTCTAATGAAATACATACTCAACAAATGTTCACGATTGACTTCCACGGTGAAGGAATAACATCGTGTAATAAAAATCAAATCCGCAAAATTATAATTTGCGTAATTACTGGTGGTAGGACCTCTTGTGAGTCCGCGCGGGTGGGTACCACCACTCTTCCTATTTCTGCCGTGAAGCAGTAATGCGTTTCGGTTTGAAGGGTAGGGCAGCCGTTGTAACTATAGGTACTTGAGACCTATATCTCAAGGTGGGTGGCGCATTTACGCTGTGGATGTCTAGGGACTCCAGTAACAATTTAAGACCAGGTGGGCTGTGAGCTCGTCCAACCATCTAAGCAATAAAGAAAATATATAAAAATACTCGTAGTGTAATCTTTACAATACAGACATACACAGACGAACATAGTAACCACACACAGATGTATTTATCATTACTAGTGGTCCCCCGGTAGTCGAAATTCGACTATAATTAATTGAAATTATAAGTTTCTACACTATTATGATTCTATTGTCAAAGGCTATTATACTTCTATTATATAATCACAGATTTCGCCAGGACTCGGCACGGACTCACAATACACCCTACCAGAAATGTAAGTTGTTGATCGCAGTGTACTGGTACTGGTAAACGAACGGAATACGTTACTTATTCATCCCTTTCTCGAATCATTTAACCGCTTTTTGCCGCCTAATACCTGAAAGAGATGGAGTGCTTCTATTATAGATCGACAATACTAGGAGAGCGAGGAGAGAACGGCCGCATTACCTACAAAGCCGATAATTGACGTGTCTGTCTGTTGAAGCCAATCATTATTTTAAAAACGTCGTACAGTGTCATTACGTATTGCTGAGAATATCTGAAAACCTTCATAAATGTTAAATGTATTTTTTTTCTTGTTAACAAAAAGTGAACGAGGAGCCGTGGACATGGGTTCCGTGACGTTAATTACTTCTTTTAAAACATCCCCAACGGACGGCGCGTTAAAATGCTCACATAAATAAGTAAAGACGTTTAGCGAACAGTAAGGCAACATTGTTAATTGAAGTGACGTCACAGTAAATGCTTAAATGAGAAACACTGTCGATTCGTGCAGTGGTACCCAAAGTAGAGTTTCTCGCCGGATCTTCTCAGTGGGTTGCGATTCCGATCTGGCGGTAGACTCTGCGAAACACTGCTCTTGTTAGAGCTTGTTATTGATTGTTAGCAAATTCTCTCAGGTTGAGCCCTGTGAGCTCAGCTACCCCTCCGGACGTAGCTGGAATATCCGCCTTTTCCTCCCTATTTGCTACCAGTAAATAGGGAGGAAAAAAAACCCAAAGTAGTGATATCGAGCCTCGACACTTTCTACCAGTCATCCACAGTGCGTTTCCAGAGATCTTTTTGCCACGTACCATCCGGCTATGGAATGAGTTTCCTCTCCACGGTGTTTCCCGAGCGCTATGACATGTCCTTCTTCAAACGAGGCTTGTGGAGAGTATTAAGCGGTAGGCAGCGGCTTGGCTCTGCCCCTGGCATTGCTGAAGTCCATGGGCGACGGTAACCACTCACCATCAGGTGGGCCGTATGCTCGTCCGCCTACAAGGGCAATAAAAAAAAAAAAAGTATTTAACTATGGAGGCGTTAACACAATTAGGCAATGCGTCTTGTACTACTCAGACATGGGACATTCCGTCAGATGGGTTAAAATGCAAAGCGAACATTAATTATTATTTGTGGCGTAAGATCAGCATCTTTGTGTAACCAAAAATATCTAATACCTCAAAAAATATTTATATGTGTTTTTCCTACAATATTTCGTTTAAATTACAATATTTTGCTTCCAGTTTAGTTTTTCCACTCCAGTGGCAGAAAACTAATAAGTTTCATGACTGCAGCAGCACATCCCTCACCATTGGAACTAGCCCGCTGAGTTTCTCGCCGAACCTTCTCAGAGAATCGCGATTTCGATTCAGTAGTAGATTCATTCGCGAAACAGCTACTCTTAAATTGTTAAGCATTCTTTGGAGGCGCTCGGGCAGCCGTTAGCAAATCCCACCCCTTCGGCTGAGCCCTTGCTTTTCCACTTGTACTGGTAAAACTGAAAAGGCTTCTAGGACACCAGCTATCTCTCAATAATAATAAAAAATTGGAACGCATCGCTCACCAACTATCAACCTAAAAAAACATATTTCAAAACTACCTTTTCTTTTAAGAACCATCTCGTTCACACTGATATGCAATAGATTTTTCTTCATTCTACCATGAAACGCCAATTTATTTTCTATACATACAAAAGAAATGAGTGACACAATAACTTTGAAAAGCTAACTTACTTACCGAAACATCTGGAACTGTGAATAGAATTGTGTATAATCTATATATTAATACGTGAAGCGAAAACGTTGTATCCCTTTTTACGAAAATTGCGCGGACGGAGGAGTATGAAATTTTCCACACTTATAGAGAATATAGAGAAGAAGTGCACAATGCTAATATTTTGTAAAATAATACATAAAAGATAAATTAAATCAATTAAGAAAACATTACACACACTACCATGTATTTGACACACACACGCATGCATACTATTTATTTATTGTCAAACTTTTGTTCTTGACGTCTGTGGTCAAATTGAGAATAGATTAAATGATTTTCCGATAGAGGCACCCGTCACGTGCGGACGTGCTCATCGTCCACTCGATCGCCCGGTCTTTGTTCGCCCGGCTTTTGTTAGCCCGGCCATTGTTCGCGCGGCCTGTGTTCGTGATACATCTGCCGACCAAGTGTGTTTCCTGGAAGCTTTTATTTGTTTTGTTTTAGTTATTTTTGTGTTCGTGGAATATTTGCCGACNATACACGGTAGTGTGTGTAATGTTTTTTTTATTGATTTAATAAATTTTTATGCATAATTGTAAAAAATATTATAGTAACACTCTGCACTTCTTCTCTATGTTCTCTATAAGTGTGGGAAATTTCATACTCCTCCGTCCGCGCCATTTTCGTAAAAAGGGGTACAAAGTTTTTGCTTCACGTATCAATATATAGATTTCGAAGAAAAAAAAGACACTGCTCGACGGAATTAGCTGTTTAGCACTAACAATCGGCACGGACTCACAGTACACCCTACCAGAAATGTAAGTTGTTGATCACAGTGTACTGGTACTGGTAAACGAACGGAATACGTTACTTATTCATCCTTTTCTCTAATCATTTAATCACTTTTTGCCGCCTAATACCCCTAGAAAGAGATGGAGTGCTTATATTATAGACTGACACTACACAGCGAGGAGAGAACGGCCGCATTACCTACAAAGCCGATAGGTTACTGGTGGTAGGACCTCTTGGGAGTCCGCACGGGTAGGTACCACCGCCCCGCCTATTTCCACCGTGAAGCAGTAATGCGTTTCGGTTCGATGGGTGGGATAGTCGTTGTAACTATACTGAGATCTTAGAACTTATATCTCGAGGTGGGTGGCGCATTTACGTTGTAGATGTCTATGGGCTTCAGTAACCACTTAACACTAGGTGGGCTGTGAGCTTGTCCACGCATCTAAGCAATAAAAAAAATAAAATAAAAAGTTGAAGTGTCTGTCTGTTGAAGCCAAACATTATTTTAAAAACGTCATACAATGTCATTACGTATTGCTGAGAATATCTGAAAACCTTCATAAATGTAATTTTTTTTTTTCTTGTTAACAAAAAGTGAACGAGGAGCCGCGCCGTGGACATGGGTTCCGTGACGTTAATTACTTCTTTTAAAACATCCCCAACGGACGGCGCGTTAAAATGCTCACATAAATAAGTAAAGACGTTTAGCGAGCAGTAAGGCAACATTATTAATTGAAGTGACGTCACAGTAAATGCTTAAATGAGAAACACTATCGATTCATGGATTGGTATCCACAGTACAGTTTCTCGCCGAATCTTCTCAGTGAGTTGCGATTCTGATCCGGTGGTAGACTCTGCGAAGCACTGCTCTTGCTAGAACTAGTGTTAGCAAATTATCTCAGGTTGAGCCCGTGGGCTCACCTACCCCTCCGGACGTAGCTGGAATAGCCGCCTAGGCTACCAGCAAATAGGTAGGAAAAAAACCCAAAGTAGTGATATCGAGCCCCGACACTTTGTACTAGTATTTAACTATGGAGGCGTTAACACAATTAGGCAATGCGTCTTGCACTACTCAGACATGGGACATTCCGTCAGATGGGTTAAAATGCAAAGCGAACATTAATTATTATTTGTGGCGTAAGATCAGCATCTTTGTGTAACCAAAAATATCTAATACCTCAAAAAATATTTATATGTATTTTTCCTACAATATTTCGTTTAAATTACAATATTTTGCTTCTTTTCCATTCCAGTGGCAGAAAATTAATAAGTTTTATGACTGCAGCAGCACATCCCTCACCATTGGAACCAGCCCGCTGAGTTTCTCGCCGAACCTTCTCAGAGCAACGCGATTTCGATTCAGTAGTAGATTCATTCGCGAAACAGCTACTCTTGAATTGTTAAGCATTCTTTGGAGGCGCTCGGGCAGCCGTTAGCAAATCCCACCCCTTCGGCTGAGCCCTTGCTTTTCCACCTGTACTGGTAAAACTGAAAAGGCTTCTGGGACACCAGCTATCTCTCAATAATAAAAAAAAATTGGAACGCATCGCTCACCAACTATCAACCTAAAAAAATATATTTCAAAACTACCTTTTCTTTTAAGAACCATCTCGTTCACACTGATATGCAATAGATTTTTCTTCATTCTACCATGAAACGCCAATTTATTTTCTATACATACAAAAGAAATGAGTGACACAATAACTTTGAAAAGCTAACTTACTTAGTTACCGAAATGTCTGGAACTGTGAATAGAATTGTGTTTATATACATATAAATACTTAATCATGTCCACGTAACTCACTCCACGTAACGTCACGTAAACCATAATAGACAGTTCCAGATACACAAAATAGTTATTATAACACAACACGTTGTTTGTTATTCACTTTTCACTCTTATTATATTATTATGTAGTATCACTTATCAATATTACAGTTTTATTTTCGTTTGGAATATTGTTGAATTTCGTTTCTTTTTCCGATCCACTCGAAAGATTCACATACAAACAGTATGTAACCTTGATCTAACTTCAAAACGCATGCACGTAGTTACCTACATACCTATATGCAGTATTGTACAAATGAGTGGTAACTATGAACCTTTGATCCACTACTGCTCTGCACTTACTCGGAGCATCTCCGTCCAACCGCGAAACACGATAGCGTGATATTTCCACAGCTATGCGAAACCCTCGGCTCCATCACTCAGACTGATAACGGACCAACACGAACATTTGTATGGTTTTGCAATAACACTAAATATATTAGAGCAGACACCAAAGCGTTTGGAACAAAGAAAACTAGAAAATTTCAATCACAAACAATCTATCTCTCTATACTAATATATAAATCTACAGTGGTTTTTTACGGATGTTCCGTTATAACTACTGAACCATGCATCCGATTGACTTGAAACCTGATATCCGTGTAGAAAATACATGTACTTAATGGATAGGTTAATATTTATATGAGTGTTGGACTCCCTACACCAGTTACGGGGGCGTTAATGATGAGAATCATTGTGGGGGTGAGAAATAATAATGTTAATTTTAAATGCCCAGAGAAGCGGTCGGGTACAGTTAGTACTGTACAAATTTGAAAAAAATTTTTTAGTTTCCTGTCATCGAACATTGTTATTGAACATCAATAGCTCCATCACAGGTTCTAAGAAGAGTTTACCACAACCATGAGAACTGACGAAACAAAACTCAGCGAGCATATCTTTTAAACTACAGTTGCCCCTTAAGAAGGGTCTGTCAGCTCGTCCATCCATTTAGAATATTTTTGAGGGGCACAGATAAGCCACTGAGTTGTTATTGTAATCCTAGGGTACCCGCTGGTACTTAGGGCCCACACAAGTTTTCTCCACTTCACCCTGTCTTGCGCTTGGTCCTTACAATCACTCCAGGTCAGCCCTACAGTCATTGAGTCCTGTTCAAATATATCGTTTAAAGAAAAACATTTCTTAGCGTTCGGGAAACATCAAGGAGGCAATGGTACATGGCAAAAAAGATCAATGGAAGCCCACTGTAGATTAACGCAGTGATTCTAGAGAACATAGATGAACTGTGATCAGATGACAAGAGATGCCATGGTAAAAACGAGATGACGGAATCACCTCAACAAAACAACATAAAATCGTTTTGAAACTATATATATATATCACTGAAAGTCTAACAAAGTTAATACGCAGCTACCACACGTATATATATTTAACATCAAAGTAAATATTAATGTTTTGCTTTTATTAATATTACCATGTTAATATACATTTTAAAGGTAATGAGTTTTCGTATGTAGTACAAACAACATTTTAATTTAGTCCATTAGGATATTATACAAACAGGAACACAAATTATTTTGATGTGAAATGTTTATATTTCGGATTGCGTTAGTATCTATGGCTGTGTGGTTTCCGCCTAGAGAATCACCACCTCATCTCTTCTCAGATAAGTAGCATTTTGGCCGCGTGTGTTAAAATTAAAATCTTATACCTTTAAACAATTCTTGTAATATATAATCTGAATCTCGGAAACGGCTCCAACGATTTTTTTAAAATTTAGTATTCAGGGGATTTCGGGGGCAATAAATCGATCTAGCTACAATTTATTTTTTAGAAGATGTTGTTTTATTCGTGTTTTCAATAATCAACTTTATCGATAATCAACTTTGACTCTTCCCGACATCTATTGGCGAAGACCAACTAACTGCTTTAAAGACACAATAACACTAAAGCTATTTCAGGAGATGGCGTTGTTAAGCCACCCGAAAAACACAAATTATAAAAAAAAAAACCGGTCATCGTTTAGTATTTTATTATTCAAACAAACATTCAGAGACGATTTTTATTAGTGATTAGGTTACAACCGATTCGATATACAGCTTCAACACTAAGAAGAATCGGCAAGATACTCGAGGCTCGCTCTGTT
This sequence comes from Bombyx mandarina, assembly GCF_003987935.1. The sequence continues at coordinate 47,046 of NW_021011686.1, read as the reverse complement.
CTAAATATATGTATTCAGAAAATTCAAAACTTATTATGAAATCAGTACAGGGATGACTCAAACTAGAAGAGACAGCAGCAGAGCTAGCATTACGATCTGGTCGCACTGTTGCTGTGATGAGAATTCGGACGATTGGTGGTGGTAGGACCTCTTGTGAGTCCGCGCGGGTAGGTGCCACCACCCTGCCTATTTCTGCCGTGAAGCAGTAATACGTTTCGGTTTGAAGGGTCGGGCAGCCGTTGTAAATATACTTGAGACTTTAGAACTTATCTCAAGGTAGGTGGCGCATTTACGTTGTAGATGTCTATGGGCTCCAGTAACCACTTAACACAAGGTGGGCTGTGAGCTCGTCTACACACCTAAGCAATAAAAAAAAACCCGAATTGAATATCGTACTTACACATTACGTCATGAGAATTACTTCAAATGACGCACGACCACTCAAACATGACACTGAAACAGTCGACGAAACATAACCCCGATCTGGGCACGGTTGATACCAATTTGTTATTTATTATGAGGTTGCAATTTACATTTCTCAAGGGACACTCCTCTGTTGTTAGTTAGGTAAATTTTGAAGGAAGATTAATGTGAATCGTATGGGACGGGACCCAGGTGCCTCGGTTACATCCATTATGTAATAGGTGTTATAATATGATTAATGTTATAACATACGACTGGTAGTTTAGTAAATATTTTCATTTCAAAACAGTACATATCTCGGATTGAAATAATAATAATAATTATAATTTCTTTATTTACTACTTAAACTCTTAAATCATGACCTAGAATCCTATTTACATATATAACAAACTGAGAGATTACGCAGATGGCATCAACAATATAAAATTAACCAATGATCCTCACACTAGGCATAGCCTGTATCGTGAGGACCAAATGCGATTTACTATGTATATAATTGACCTCAAAACGACATCACTATTATTAATAATTATTACGCTCAAAAACATGCGTTACAAGATTTAACATATAAGATAATAAAAATTTTCGAGTAATAAAAATATCACATCAATTAATTACACATAATATGTGGGGAGCGTAGACATAAACAATTATAAAATAAATTAATAAGAAAAAATAAACAAAAATATACAAAAATAATTAAACAAACTTTAAAGCTGCAAACATACAATGACCGATGGGGAGAAGGATCGTTCGTGTGGTCCAACTGTTTCGAAGGAGATCCTTTACACCCTGAATGGTCGCACATAAATGATGAAAGCTTCATTCCTACTAACTTCCATTAGAGAGATACCAACGACATCATTACTACAAGATTCTGTCTTTGTTTATTATTAGTACTTACACGAATAGAACATGCAACTTAAAATAATATCAATCCATACAACTTTGAGCTAGAGTTTCATACGCTACAATTTAAAAAAAAAAAACATTTATTGCCCCAATTGATATTTTAGCCTCCCCACTAGCCTCAAAAACGCTGCCCGACTAATAAAGAAAACTACAAAACTGGTTCTCCAACCGATATCCTTCAAGAGGTTCTGGAAAAAAAATGGATTCGCGATTTGTATGGAATGCGTTTTCTTTGAGAAATACTGTTATTTTATAGGAACGATAAATTAACCCATTCCAAGCACTATGAGCTTGTTTGTTTCTGTAGTCCACATTCACACCCAGATGAGACATCAACCTCTCAAATGAAAGGAATAGAACAAGAATACAGACTCACAACCAGGCTGGATGCTTGTGCCAGTTCTTGCGAACTAGCAGACCCTCTCAAACTTTCTTATTTACAGTAAAATCGCTGAGCAAACCGATAGCGTCTCATTTTACCGTTAAATTTTCCTTTAAAAACCCCTAAAAAACAGCAAAATATGAAACAAATTACATAAGAAGTAATAAAGCGTCGTATTTCAAAGTTATTTTTATGAGTTAGAGTTTTTTGTGTGTGAAATTCATGTAAAATCTTATAAGGCTCGTGGGAAAACGTAACGCGTAGCCCACGTAGCTGGCCGCGTGCGAGCGCTCAGACCATACTCACTGCAACACATATAACATACGGCCAGGAGCTACGAAACAGTAGATGTGGCTTTATCCAACACCGCTGTGACCAGTAAGTACCCGTATATAGCATATCTACTTATAGGAAGAAACAAGGGTTAACAGCAAAGCTAAATGAAAGGAATCTGCATTTGTTGAGATCAAATTCAAATGTTTTTTTTAATTTCCGAAATAAAATTGTCAAAAAATCAGAACCCATGTTTTTAAGTCTGGACATAGTCATTTGACTTTAAGATCATTGGCAGCATAAGCATGATTTTTGGCAGGTAACTGTTCACTGTAGTGAGCCACGTCCAATGACACTTTACTGTGTGGTAGGTAATGCTGCCGATGTTGAATCGATTTTCAATTTGCAGGAGAAGTCTATTCGTGAGATTTATGACATGCACCCGACTGAACCTTCAAAGATTACTTCAACTATTTGAAGGAAATTAAATTTCTAACTTTAGCGTCTCGATACATTTTTGAGCATTTAATGTTTATGCGGAAAATATTAACGAATTCTCCGTGGTGATTTACAGAAAGCAAACTAAACTTGATTTGTTTATAACAAAAACAAACAAAAAGCTTGAAACTTTGAAACAAAAAAACTTGATTTGCTTACAGCTCGAGCACGTAAAATAAGTGTCTCTCGGGTGGCTTCGTGTGTGCTACAAGATTGCATGTAACATAATATGCAAATTGCAAAAAAACATTAGATTTCGGTAGGCAGCGGCTTGGCTCTGCCCCTGGCATTGATGAAGTCTATGGGCGACGATAACCACTCACCATTAGGTGGGCCGTATGCTCGTCTGCCTACAAGGGCAATAAAAAAAAAAGATAATATTTATGAAAACTCTCAAGGAACGTTTACGCAGTGAAGGTGTGTTATATGGTCAATAATTACCTAACAAAACAGAATGTTGTATGTTTTAAATAAACTCTAAACTTTTAGAAGTAATAACAAAAAAAAATGTACAAGTAAATTTAAAATAATAAGTTAAAATAAATAAATATTAAAATAATAAGCTTTAGTGTGGCTAACATTGTTCCACCGGCTTTTCTGAGCACTATGGCGTTTAAGAAATGGCGGCAAAGAAAACATGTTTTCACATTCATCAAGCGTGTTTTAATTACATTTGAAATAGTTAGGTTTGGGCTTCCTTGTTCGACTAGAGAATTTAAAATAATGAATTTACAGATGATATGTAACAAGATAAGTGATAAGTATGTATATCAACAAACGTATCACTACATAGTATAAAACAAAGTCGCTTTCTCTGTCCCTATATCTGTCTGTCCCTATGTATGCTTAAATCTTTAAAACTACGCAACGGATTTTGATGCGGTTTTTTAATAGATAGAGTGATTGAAGAGGAACGTTTATATGTATAATAACATCCATTAAATAGTGGAGAAATCAATAATAAATTACAGTTTCCGAAGCGAAGCGAAGGCGGGTCGCTAGTAGATTATAATATTAAAAGTGATGAAAAGTAAATAATCGTAAAATACCACTTCCAAAACAAATCACGTTCAAGTAAGGGTGAATATCACCATCTGATATTAAAATCAGGTCGTTCCCACGCCTGCCGCTCGTAAATAATAACGCTCGCTAAATAAATACCATTTTTATGCCTTTTTTTCCGTCGGAGCATAACACTATCCCGCTTTGTGCTCACTGAGCCTTACACTTGATACGATATTTAGTGTCAATTTCGATACCTCATAAAACGGTGAACATTTCTAAAGCCTGTATGTTTTTACGATTTTTTAAATAATAGCTTAAGTTGGTCCATGATTTTTTAAAAGATTTTTTTTCCACTGGAGAAAATCGCCGGATCAGCGCACCGGGTGGGGTATGTGGGAGTTGAACCTCACTAAAAACTCCTGCCGGCTAGTATGTCCCTGATGATAATTGCTACATTAAGCTGACAAAAGAGAGCTCAATGATTGGGTACCTTACTATAATATGAAGGTAGGACTACCAGATTCGACACTCCACGACTCAATCACCGGACGTTAGCTGCTGTGGGATTGTATTTTTGTAAAGTCGGTAGTTACACACGGCTACATTTTCGATATATCACACAAATATTTTTACTATTGCACATATTATTTGTATTCAATACATCACCACATATAATATTTTATAAATATATTACATAAAATATTCCATTCACTTCCAAATCAAAATATGGTTTGAATAGTTTTAAAATGGTATTTCATGGCTGCTGTAAAATGATATTTCAAAGCAGTTTAGACTGAGGATCAGGATTTTTCGATGCAGTAAAATACATAATATCATTTAAGGTGTAGAGCGAACACTATAACATATATTTTGTGAAAATCTTATCCACATTTGTATAAAGTTAAAGACATCATTTGCAGTAGCCCCGCCTTCAGGCCGCTTACCATAAATGCATTCGCATGACGTACCTACATACCTATATATTGCACAAAAACTGAACGCGCATTATTACTTACGCCAGCTCGAGCGTTAGAACTTAAGTTTCAGAAACCGAACGTAATACGCTTGAACTCCGAGTGAATGCATCCTAATTATAATATGTATTAATAGATGCACCATAACCTCATACATTTCTAAAGAAATGAAAGTGACATTTTCTTTAATAATTTTCCTTCCCTGATTAGTTTCGGAGTCGGGAAATATTAATCTGGTCCGTACTTCAGAGCTTTGACTGATTAAGTTCGACCCCGATAAGCACAAGCTTTTTACGCTTTCAGCTTATTACCGTTAGTTTAGCTCTGCAGAGTAGATCAAGAAAACTCTGAGGATTCTACAGCTAAAATGATTAAAATGATAATATTGGAAATTTTATCTTTTAATATTATGTTTTTGTTTAAAGTCTGCCCCTAGTTCGTAGATTAGACTCTCTTCATCAGCTAATACTGTCAGTCACATAATAGTAATTCGTCTCGATTTCATCAACGCCAGCCGCCATAATTACATTTTATTACCTGATCAAGCAGATAGTGATGCTCAGTGGTCACTGTCGCTAATAGACATCTGCAATGTATGTATGTTTATACAGTACGGTACTACCCCATCATTTATATGCGAAGTAAATTGTCCCTTCGTAACAAGGTGACACTCCACAAAACTTGTATACGTTCGCTCACATAGCCCGTGCACGCATTAACTCTCTCCAGTGTGCTTAGTGCGAGTTTTTTAACGTTCTCGATAGCGTAAAAGTTAACTCAAATTTGTATGGAATTGGAACGTTTGCCTACGTTTGCCGCTAGGGGAACTGTTCCAACTCCATACAAATTTGACACGTCATTACGGATCCTCCCGATCCTTTTAGGTACCACAAACACCGGTCACCGTCCTCGTCGAACCCGACGAAGGGCTCGACGAGCGAATTAACCCACAGACACAGCCCACTGAGTTTCTCGCCGGATCTTCTCAGTCGGTCGCGTTTCCGATCCGGTGCTAGATTCTGCGAAGCACTGCCCTTGCTAGAGTCAGTGTTAGCATCACTCCGGTTTGAGCCCCGTGAGCTCACCTACTAGCTAAGGTTACGCTGAAATAGCCCCTTAAGGCTATCAGCTTAGGCAGGAAAAAATAATACAAATTTGAGTTCACTTTTACGCTATCGAGAACGTTAAAAACTAACACTAAGCACCCTGACCATTCAATCCTGTTTCTGCAGGATAGCCATCGGAGCACCGTGGTACATGAGGAATGTAGATTTTCACGACAACTCAAATTTAAAACCGATACGTTAGTATCTTAAGGAAGCGTCAGAACACTATTTTGAAAAAGTGGCGCGACACGACAACCACTCCATGGCCCATGGTAACCGTGATACCAGTCTGTGAGTAGCTGAAATAGTTCCGTAGGCTGATAGCAATTAGATAGGGGCGGAAAGTACGGAACGGTAGACACACTGCTGCCCACCGAAATGTGCCCTTTCTTTGAAAAAAAAATGATACTGTACTACGGGATTTGAACACTTGCATGGTCGCATCACTGGATTAGTGTACTCCTACGATCTTGTCCTTTAAACCACTGACGCTTCACTTGTACATTAACACAGAAAGACACGCCAATAATTATGTTTCTTTACAATTTTAAAGACTTTTTTTCTTCTTATTATAGCTAATATAAAAATACGAGTATACGGCCCATCGAGTGGCCACCGTTGTTCATGGACGTCAGTAATGCCAGAAGTGTAGCCAAGCCGCTGCCTACCATTGAGCACTGTCCACAAATCTCGTTTAAATAAAGACATGGCACAGGAAACACCGAAGAGGGAAGTTATTCCAAAACCGAAAAGATACACTAAAATAGGTTGTTTGGTGATGACAACTGCTTGGCTGTGCCCCTGGCGATAAGGAGGGCCGCTTGCTCATATGTCTGCAAAGGCAATAAAAAAACTTGGCTTAAAATGCCGCTGCGTAATTTATTTTGAAAAGTTCCAAGAAATTGAATGTTTTTACTGTGAACTATGTGATATTAAATATTGCATAATGTGAACACTAGGAACAAACATAGGCTTGCGTTGCCGGCGGCTCGAATTAAGAAAATAAGCAACTCTTTTAGGGGGCTGGGTGTACAACTTTTCAACAAGATCCCACAAAACATTCAATTACTACCTGTTCATAGATTTAAGAAAACTGTCAAGGAACGTTTGTGCAACAAGGCATATTATAAAGCTAAGGATTATCTAATAGAAGCTTAGATTGTAGGTACTTATTAACTCCATGACTAGAAGGGACGTACATGGGAATGAGACGTTCGCGCCTTTTCATTTTTCATTATTATTATTATTTTGTAATTGTATTTTTTGACTTGTTTTTTCCTTTATTGCAAATATTGTTACTTATTTTAAAAAAAATAGAAAATATTTGAGAAAAAACAAAAAAAAAATCCCGCTGAGTTTGTTTCGCCGGTTCTTCTCAGGACTGTGGCTTTTTTTGGAACCGGTGGTAGAGTTAACATTGTTATTTATATTTTGACATTCAACAAGTGTGTTATACTGACATCTAAGTTGAAATAAATGATTTTGAATTTGAATTTGAAAAGCAATTCCACAATAGTTTTATTCTATGAAAGACTGCCTGTAGAGTCATCTATAAATTTCCAGCGAACATAATATGTAAAGTTCCATCAAAGGTATCAGCACCAATAGCCAGAGTTGAAATACAATATTAGTGCGGGTAGCAATTTATAGATGGCGCTGTACTCAATATTATCAAGATGCAATTAAATTTTTAAAAAAAAATTTTTTTATTGCTTAGATGGGTGGACGATCTCACAGCCCACCTGGTGTTAAGTGGTTACTGGAGCCCATAGACATCTACAAAGTAAGTGCGCCACCCATCTTAAGATCTCAGTATAGTTACAACGGCTGCCCTACCCTTAAGTGCTTCACCAGTATTATCTATGATCTGAAATATTGTTCGTCATTTGATCCAGCCGTATCGTTCCACCCGTACTCAGTGAAAGCAGGAACCATCTCTTGGCCAATAGAGAGTAAGTACAATCACGAGTATGTACCCTCCAGCAGTTTTTATAATTTTAAAGTACCTACGATCATTTCAAACATAAGGAGAGTGTAAAGGCCCTGAATCCTTGTAATATCAGGTACACTGTAAACTTGTTGACATATAAATATATAAGTATCTAGGAACATTTTTATTATGCTGATAGCCTTGAGAGGCTATAACAGCGTTACCGAACGAGTAGGTGAGCTCACGGGGTTCAAACCTGGCGAAGTTGTTAACACTGACCCTAGCAAGAGCAGTGCTTCGTAGAATCTACCACCGGATCAGAAACGCAACCCACTAAGAAGACTCGAAGCGATCGAAGAGAACGATGACCGGGGAACCTTTAAATAAGTATTATTATCCTAAACGATCCATCCATCATTTATTACTATTACAAATTAGAAAACCTTAGGTATTAAACAATAAGGGTATCTAATAAATTACTATGCCTACAATTAATTTAGACAACATTGTTTTGTACATTTATACTTGCTGACGAAAACGTCTCTTATATCCGCATTATCTCGTTATTCTTATGGCTACTGGCCACAGGCTCGGTATTCGATTGTTGGTTGGAACGCCTAGGTCTTTGTTAAACATATTTAATTTATCTGGGGACTAAATCTTTAAGCTGTTGAATGTAGAATATTTGACCCAAAGGAAATTTGCAGGTTTCCGTCTACAGAATAGGGAAAAGTTCCTTCCAGGATACATCCTTGAGTTTGCCCTTCCGTATTGGCTAAACACCTTAGAGTCTCTGGACCAAGCGCGACTCTTTCGTCCCAAAAAAAGAAGGAGAAATCGACTGTACTATATTTTTATTATCACTATTCAAGTCTCAGAATTGCATGAAAATGAAACATCAATTTTAGCTACAGTTACTGTTAAAAAGCGCATTAATCAGATTTGATAATAGGTCCTGTGTCCATGTTTTGATAAAACAATTGCTTCATTTTTCGAAGAACATGTATTCCTGAAATAAAATAATACTTGTTTATAATTTTATCAGGGAACTCTAATTATCTTAATGGCTTAGGTCGTTATTACAATGGAATTGATTCTTCAACAAAGATATGTATAACGAGACAGAAGTAGGCACAAACGTTAACGCGATCGTGCATATAAATGAAATTATCCACCAAAAACGTTTAAAAAAAAAAAAAGAGAGCTGTCAGTTTTTACATCTGTCAACTGAAGTGAAACTTCTTTAGGCTCGTTGAGACTAAAATTTTACTCGCGACAGATTCGTTACGGCTAGAGAGAAAAGATACAGTTTAGGAAAAGCGAGAGTGAGAAAATATACAGAGTGTCTCGCGAACCACTCGACCGTAGAGAGAGGGAAAGGACAAAGTGAGCTAGGTTGTTTCTCTTAAACACAGCATTCCATATTACAAGAGAAATTTGATTAAAGGATGAAAAATGTGCACACCGGCAAAAGAAGTTTCACTTCTTTCACGTGCACCAAGTTGCATGCGCACCATTTTTTGTTTTAATCTATGGAAGGATCGACTTACGATCAAGAAGCAAGTGGCGAGTAAAGCAGCTTTGTAATCGACATGTAAGTCGGCCGGGAACTGGAGGTAATAATGACTAGTGCATATTTCGGTCACGACGCCGGCTCCGTGCTTCTTGATACCACCGATGCGTTCTTTGTTGACCGCTAACACCTGAAACAGAGAGAAATATTCCATTTATGTGCCATGCGCTTTTTTGCAGCGCACATCAGCTACTGTACTGTATAATGATTGGCAAAATTTTAAAGTTTAATTATAGCCTTGACGGCAAAGTTTTCCTAAGTTGGGTCTTTAGTCAAAGTTCGAACGACTGCTGTACTATGTTTGATGAACTGAGATTTCCATTTTCGTCTCAAGTGGGGGGGAGTCGGTACTCTGATGTGCTTTACGGACTCCAGTAACCAAATAACCGTAAATGAACTGTGAATTCGAAAAGAATTATTTATTTTCTTTACTATATTTTATAGCAAATTATTTTCTACTTTTTAATTAAGTTAGCTACAAAAGCCTGTAATTTTGTTATTTGGATTTATGATCGATTTATTTTTACTTTTTTAGTCTTTAACGATGACAATTTCATAGTAAACAAGAAAGAGCTTCTTATTACTTATCATTATGTGATAACAAGTTATTAGGTCGTTCTATGATTTATTCTGTAATATATTTAGTTGCATAGGACTCCCCCTGTCAACTTTGAGCAATCTAGTTCTTCTATCTGATGGTAAGTGACTACAGGGTTTTTACGGGGAATTAGGGTTCGATTTCGAAGTAAGAGTCTGAGAAGCTGATAAGATATCCAAGGAAGAAGGCAGGCGCATACACACCGCAGTAGGTGACATAAAATACTACCGTATTTGAATCGTCCAGACCATCGTTAATCCTGAATATCCTGAGCAGATTAACGCGTCAATTTTATTAAATTATGTATTGCCATCGGTCCTTTATCAGCATGCGAAATTTCAATTATATCCGACACTTTGAAATGGGTGAAAATTACGTACAAAAGACTCCGCTACATGTAGCTATAGGTACATAGCAGCTAATAAAAGCGTCTTAAAAACGCGGTTTCTTAATGTTAAAATGCGTCTCCACATCCCTAATGTCAACATCTTGGGCAGCACAACGTAACCTAAGTCGGTTTCTGTGCGACGGATTTTGCTTAGTTTTTCTGTGTATTTGTGGTTCCCTGGATAGTTTGGATTCACCTTTGGACCCTATATTTTGACCACCACCTTTTGGTGGCGTTCAAAAGATACGAAGATGTTTTATTAGACGGGATAACAACATCTGGGCAGGCTAACAAATGTTGGTCCCGCTAATATTAAGTAATAATAAGAGATAAACGATCAGTATCATTAAACTTCTTAATTCTTTGAAATAAAAGTATGATGTCAAAAAGATGCACGTTCCCTATAGACCTCGAAGCGGCTGCCCCGATTTCGATAAAATATTGAGGGAATCTTCTTACGAGCCTAGCGGATGCTTCAGCGAAGTTCGATAGCAATCTAATCAAACATCGGTCAGTGAATCAACTTTGACTTGCTTTATAATAAATCTCAAATAATATCGTGCCACTTTTTTTTTATTGCTTTGATTGACGAGCTCACATCCCACCTGGTGTTAAGTGGCTATTGGAGCCCATAGACATCTACAACGTAAATGCGCCACCCACCCCGAGTTATAAGTTCTAAGGTCTCAAGTATATTTACAACGGCTGCCCCACCCTTCAAACCGAAACGCATTACTGCTTCACGGCAGAAATAGGCAGGGCGGTGGTACATACCTAGTCATCATAAGTATTGTCACACAGTAAAAACTTTTCTTTTAGAATGCTGGCCACAAAAAAGTTTATTGAATTCGAATTTCGAATTGTTCATGAAAATAAAAATGTATACTTTTAGAATTTTACTCATTTTTAAATATGGAGTGGACGCTTAAAGAAGACCGTGTTGCAGTTATTGCGTTGCATCGTTGCGGTTACGCGCCAATNCTGGTAGGGCCGCCGTACCGCGGAGACCGACGTCGTTGGTCGTCGACTATCGCCTCGACGACCCGTCGGTCGGGCGTCCTCGGGGTGGCGCCGCGTGTCTGGTTGTAGTGTTGACCGCGGGAACCCCCCTACTCTGAACGGGTTCTGACTCCGGACGGAGATCGGACGTCGGGTGTAAGAGTGCAGGGGAGTCGTTTAGTGGGTGGGCTCTAAAATCCTTGGGCCCGCGGTCTGCTCACAACACCATGCAGATCGTTGAGTCTCACATACCCCGCGCGCCCCTTTTGCGCGGGGACCTCGTAGGAGGTTCGGCCCTCTACCCGAAAAAAAAAAAAAAAAAGCTACAAAAGCCTGTAATTTTGTTTTTTGGATTTATGATCGATTTATTTTTACTTTTTTAGTCTTTAATGTTGACAATTTCATAGTAAACAAGAATCAGCTTCTTATCATTTATCATTATGTGATAACAAGTTATTAGGTCGTTCTATGATTTATTCTGTAATATATTTAGTTGCATAGGACTCCCCCTGTCAACTTTGAGCAATCTAGTTCTTCTATCTGATGGTAAGTGACTACAGGGTTTTTACGGGGAATTAGGGTTCGATTTCGAAGTAAGAGTCTGAGAAGCTGATAAGATATCCAAGGAAGAAGGCAGGCGCATACACACCGCAGTAGGTGACATAAAATACTACCGTATTTGAATCGTCCAGACCATCGTTAATCCTGAATATCCTGAGCAGATTAACGCGTCAATTTTATTAAATTATGTATTGCCATCGGTCCTTTATCAGCATGCGAAATTTCAATTATATTCGACACTTTGAAATGGGTGAAAATTACGTACAAAAGACTCCGCTACATGTAGCTATAGGTACATAGCAGCTAATAAAAGCGTCTTAAAAACGCGGTTCGTTAATGTTAAAATGCGTCTCCACATCCCTAATGTCAACATCTTGGGCAGCACAACGTAACCTAAGTCGGTTTCTGTGCGACGGATTTTGCTTAGTTTTTCTGTGTATTTGTGGTTCCCTGGATAGTTTGGATTCACCTTTGGACCCTATATTTTGAACACCACCTTTTGGTGGCGTTCAAAAGATACGAAGATGTTTTATTAGACGGGATAACAACATCTGGGCAGGCTAACAAATGTTGGTCCCGCTAATATTAAGTTATAATAAGAGATAAACGATCAGTATCATTAAACTTCTTAATTCTTTGAAATAAAAGTATGATGTCAAAAAGATGCACGTTCCCTATAGACCTCGAAGCGGCTGCCCCGATTTCGATAAAATATTGAGGGAATCTTCTAACGGGCCTAGCGGGTGCTTCCGCGAAGTTCGATAGCAATCTAATCAAACATCGGTCAGTGAATCAACTTTGACTTGCTTTATAATAAATCTCAAATAATATCGTGCCACTTTTTTTTTATTGCTTTGATTGACGAGCTCACATCCCACCTGGTGTTAAGTGGCTATTGGAGCCCATAGACATCTACAACGTAAATGCGCCACCCACCCCGAGTTATAAGTTCTAAGGTCTCAAGTATAGTTACAACGGCTGCCCCACCCTTCAAACCGAAACGCATTACTGCTTCACGGCAGAAATAGGCAGGGCGGTGGTACATACTTACCCGCGCGGACTCACAAGAGGTCCTACCACCAGTAATTACACAAATTATAATTTTGCGTGTTTGATTTTTATTAAACGATGTTATTCCTTCACCACTTACCTCATATTCGTGATTTGCACTGGTACAATGCTTGCCTTTGACCCTAAGGACCGGTTTATCTGATGAGTCGTTGATGCTGAACACCGGCTTCACGAATGTCGGCTGAGGGCGCACTATGCTGACCAGGACGTTGTCAACTCTCACCTCGAGTTTGTCCAGCCCCAAGGTATGAGGCCGCCGAAGGAATATCACCTAAGCCCAGAAAAGTATTTTTTGTTCTTTATTATTTCTGACTTATCTCAATTACGTGGTATCAGCACAATGCGTTTTGTATGCCATTGCTGAGGTCCATGCGCGACGATATCCACTAACCGTTAGGAGGACCACATGCTCGTCTATCTATAAGGGCAATGGAAAAATAAGCAAACTAAAATATCCCATACGTCAAAGGTATTCTATTATCACCTCCGGTCACCGTCCTCGTCGAACCCGTCGCTTGCGACGAAGGGCTCGACGAGCGAACTAACCCATAGACACAGCCCACTGAGTTTCTCGCCGGATCTTCTCAGTAGGTCGCGTTTCCGATCCGGTGGTAGACTCTGCGAAGCACTGCTCTTGCTAGGGTCAGTGTTAGCAACTCTCCGGTTGAGCCCCGTGAGCTCACCTACAAACGTTAGGGCGAAGCTGAAATAGCCTCTCAAGGCTATCAGCATAGGAAAAAAAAAAATTAAAATTTATCACCTTAAATCTTAAGATGAGCTCATTTTAATAATGAAACTATCTCTGTGTAAATTCCCTACAGAATCTCAGACAAGAAACAGTTGCTTAGTTTATTTGACAACTCCCAGAGTGCGTTCAATTCCTTTAGTCTGCAATTAAACGCGGCATCTGTGAAATCACTAGATTCGAAACGGCAAATCTTATAAACAAACAACTCCGAGAATTTTATTGCTGCAACTGAAGGGTTTATGTTATTTGTAATATCATGAACGCCCGACGATATTTCAACTGAAATATCAGGATGTTTTTGTTAGGATCTTTATTGACATCGCTTTTGAATAAAGTCGTCGTTGCCTAAAGGATGAGACGCTCGGTGTACTCATATCGAGCGATGCGACTGATGCGACTGCACTAGTGTAAAAGTCCTGCATGCAAATACCAATATTTCTAATGAAATACATACTCATGTCTACTTACACGGTGAAGAAATAGCATGGTGTTAAAAACACGCAAAAATTATAATATACAATTACTAACTATACTTTAACTTTAACTTTCTAAGTAAGGTGATAGCCCGAATAAATGGCCCGGAATGTGTCGTGAATTATTTTGCTCAGCAATAAATGCCCCTGGAAATATGATGAGCAAATATATTTTTAACAAGCTACCTATATTGAGCACCATTGAACTTATATGATAATATTTACAAATGACTATAAAATAACTTAAGCCACAGTGGTAAAGCCTAGTTACGCATCCTTGCACATGTAGGCTGTTTACAGAGATGAGATTATTGATAGTATGATGAGAGTGTCGTAATAAATTATTGTGTATAGTGTGAACCCCTTCACATAGATTGATACCTCCTTCTTTTACGCTTAAACTACAAATCTATAATCTATACCGCTTAATACTCTCCACAAGCCTCGTTTGAAGAAGGACATGTCATAGCGCTCGGTAAACACCGTGGAGGGGAGCTCATTACATAGCCGGATGGTACGTGGCAAAAAAGACCTCTGGAAACGCACTGTGGATGACCGCAGTGGCTCCGGGTAGTATGGATGAACTCTATTCCGGTAGCGGACGGTGCGATGGTAAAAACGAGATGCCGGTATCATCATCGAACAATTTTGGTCTGAAGCTACACGACGGCTGCTGTGGCATTTTTATTGCAAACATCTTTTAATAAATTCGCATATAATGAAGATACATATTACGTTTCAAATATTATTATCTACGTAACCAAAGGTTTACCAAACATTTCTGTTTTTTTTAAATATAAATTGATTTGAAAATAATTTTTGCCAAACATTTCGTATTATCGATACACATCTCCGCGTTCTCGGTATAATCTATACTTGTATACAATCAACCCATTCCGTGTATAAGTTTATTTCCACGAAATTACCCGCCGCACCCTCGTGTACGTTTATTCAGAGCCCTCTCTCTGTAAACGATGTGTCAACGAACACCAAAAGCTTAGAGGTCATTTCGTATCACCTAATTACATTTGAAGCTGTAACTTAGGCAGCGGCTTGGCTCTGCCCCTGGTATTCCTGACGTCCATTAGCGACGGTAACCACTCACAATCAGGTGGGCCGTATGCTCGTCTGTCTACGCGGGCAATATAAATATTTCTCACGTGTTAAATTTAAAACAAAAATAAAAGGCTACTTGAACCAAAATAACATTATGCAAATAACACCGTAATTTCTTTTTCAAACGAAAGAAAAGCGTTTTTTCGTAAGATCTTATTTCATATTTTCCCTTGATAATAATTTGGTCGAATACTGACCAGCTTTAGGTATATTTCCGTCATGGCCATTCCAGGGTCGTAAAACTATCGTTTATGTAATCAACTGATAAAGTTGGGGTGTAGTGGAGCGAATAAATGCCGTGCAACCCTATTTCGAATTTGTAGCAAATAACCTTTCGAGGCTATTCACGTCGTCCATGTATTCACGCCTAAAAATTATTAACAATTATTTTCTGTGTTAGCTTTTATTCGATCAGCTTATGAGCATACCGGCCACTTGACAATAAATTTTTCTTAAAGCCTGTAGATGACACAAGACACATAGTCTACACATCTAAACACATGGTCGAAGATATTAGATCAAGAGAATACACGACGGGCTCTTCGCAGTAACAGAACGGTAAAATCTAAAGCGGGGAGCCAAAAACTTCAAGTAAACGTCCGGGATACACGACCGACAGATGACCTCACGAAATTCTAAGGGTTCTGTTTTACATAATCTTGCTGCGAAGCCTGAAACACTGTTCTGAGATACTAGTGGTAGGGCCTCTAGTGAGTCCGCGCGGGTAGGTACCACCACCCTGCCTATTTCTGCCGTGAAGCAGTAATGCGTTTTGGTTTGAAGGGTAGGGCAGCCGTTGTAACTATACTTGAGAGCATAGAACTTATATCTCAAGGTGGGTGGCGCATTTACGTCGTAGATGTCTAAGTGATCCAGTAACCACTTAACACCAGGTGGGCTGTAAGCTCGTCCACACATCTAAGCATTAAAATAAAAGATAACTCTAAGAACCGAACCATATTTTCTTGACTATCCACAATGTGCATGTTGAAGGAGCGATGCTTCCCGCTGAACAGCGTACTCAGGACCGCGGCATCTTCCTTCGCGTAAAGGATCTCTTCGCCGTTTTCATTCAGCACGGTATACTCGCTGCCGACGCAAAGGTTCTTCTTTTGTTGGATCCTCAAGCTACTTAAGGACATCAGCTGTTGGATTCCTGCAATGCCTCCACTGATATAGAACAGTAAAGTACTCAAAGCTTAAGAAAACATGGTATTTAACTCAGATTACTAATACGATCTTTGTGTTTGTAAGGGTATATTTTAAGAAAATATATAATACTGTCACATTATAACCAATAGGACAAATTATTGTTTGTGTAACAATTCATTTGTTGGATAAAGCAGAACTTAATATTTTATAAAGCCACCCCATTTACTTTTGCATGCCCCAGGGTTGCCGACTGTGTCATTATTTGTTATTATTTAGAGCATATTTGTTAATTTAGTAATATTTGTTAACAATAGCTTGCATAGACGAATGATCGTCTCACGGATCACCTAATGATCAATGGTTACCGGAGTCTATAGGCATCACAACGTGAATGGCAATTCACTTTGAGGCATGAGGTCAGGTCTCAATTGTGCAGTATAACGACTGCCCCACTCTTCAAACCGAAAAGCGTTACTGCTTCGCAAAGAAATCGACAAATTAACGTAATTAATTAAACCTTACTTAAATATATTTGCCATTTAGTAAACTTACCCAGAGGTGCAGTCTCATAAATTGCCGAAGCTGCCATTGCCACAATATTAAATAGTATTAAATAGCCGGTTTTAGTTTAAAAACAAAATTCAACACCAAATCGGTTATAGATTTCTTTAAATAAAATTGAAAAAAAAAATGAATTAAATTATTGTTTCTTTCTAATCGATCACAAATGAGGTATATAACTATTTAACATTTATTTTAATTACAGTTTCTTCAATATGTAATATTTTTTGTACTATAAAACGAAATAAACATTACTACAAGTACACCGCACCACACCACAGTCGCGTTGCGAATGAAAGTCTGAATTCAGGGTTCAAGAGTACAAAATAATACCGAACATGAGTCGCAGCGAGCTTTCCTACGCACATAATATTGCTTTTATTTCCCCGCACTTTCCATTACTTAATATATTGAAGTTAAGTCAAACACCAAACAAAAATAGTTTATATGCTATTCGTATTACAAATACTTGTCTATTAACAATTTAAAATCGGATACATTAATGGTTAGACATCTTCTAAGTTTAACAGTTAAAAAATATGCTTTCATTAAATTTTTTATCGAAGAAGAAATTGTTAAAATTTGCTGTCGGCCAGTAAACGTTCGAAATGTTGTTCTTATTTTTCCCCTAGCTAATCGTTGGTAGCCTAAGGGGCTATTCCAACTTCGCACGGGCTGATAGGTGAGCTCATAAGCTCAACCTGAGAGAATTGCTAACACTGGCTCTAGCAAGATCAGTCATCGCAGAATGTACCACCGGATCAGAATCGCAACCCACTGAGAAAATCCGCCGAGAAACTCAGTGGGCTATGTCTACGGGCCAGTTCGCACGTCAAACTCTTCGTCGTAATCGAGTTCGACGGTGACCGGTGCTTGAAGAGCCTAAAGCATAGAGAGTCGATCGGGGGATCCAAAAATACATGTTTTGGGCGACAGCGACTTTGCCTTGCTCCGTCACTTCGGTCGGATATCTAATTAGTGTTGTCCACGATAAGAGGGTTAACATGCTTGCCGAGCTCGTCGCCATCGACAGATTGACTAGGAGGTAAGAAGTTTGATAGAGGAAAATCAACTTATGTTGGTTATTTGTATATTGTATTTATTCAACTTTATGCACAAGAGTACAATGGCCAAGTTAATGCCTAGGTCATTCTAATAGTCGACTCTAATAGTCGACTAATGGTGGTGTAAAAAGCCCTGTGGTATTTAGTGGCTTTTTTGAGAAAAAGGTGAAATTGTGAACCGCTTAATAAATATGTAAATAAAAAAATAAGTTATACTTCTTTGATAAAACAATCGAACTTTAACTAGGCGCACAAATAATAAATAGCAAATAAAATAATATAAATAATGAAATTAGATTATAAACACAGTTGATAAGTTATGTACAATGAAAGAAATAATTTATTATTATAAAAATAATCGTATACCTACCGGTTTTATGTCAGAAATAAACAAGAATGTAAAGCAAGCTTGGTACTAAGTTAAGAGGTTCAGAATTAGGCAGTTTTTTTATTGGTTAGATGAACTTAGATGTTTGGACTTGCTCACGGCGCAATTATCGAAGCTCATAGACATCTACGTCGTAAATGCCGCCACTCATCTCAAGATAGGAGTTCTAAGGTCTCCGTTTTTACAGTACAACGGCTGCAAGGGCAGCCTTCAAACCGAAACGCATTCCTGCTTCACGGTAGAAACAGGCACGGTGGTGGTACCTACCCGTGCGGACTCACAAGACGTCCTACTACCAGTAAAACGTACCACCAGTTAGGTAGGGTAATAACAATTTATGTTGCTAGTACAGACGAATGATAAAGAAGTAACAAGAAGGAATAGCACGGTCGCATACCCATGTTAACTAATCAAGAACCTAAGATCTCGGTTATACTAACAACAGCTTCAATTTGCGGTGAAGTAATCTCCCAGTCTACGCTAAATAAAAACCCGAGTACGTCCTTGACGATTATGAATTTATAACGCCGAATTGACCACCCATGCTCCCAGTAGCGACGCAAGCGATCTACTCCACATCACAGTTGATAGATAAATTATTTACATTTCTAATGAAACGACTACTAACCCAGTTTCGATAAATATCGGAATTTATTTCCGACTAGAATATCCCAGTATTTTCGGTATCCAATCGATAACAATTTACGTTGAGCGCTGACAAAATTATCACTATGTAGCTTGCGTGGGCAGCCTCAGAGGTAAGACGACCCGTCTGGTAACATCACTATGCCATCGATCCTGGCACTTAGTATATGTTTATGCGTACATCATTAATGATACCCGCGATGAAAATCATTTCCGCAAGCAGCTGCTATATGGTACCTACCTACTGTGGGCACCCGGCAGTGTCAATAGATAATCCCAAGAGTCCTGCCGCCCACTGAGGTATAAGAATGACAATGGAATAACGGCTCCAACACTTAAAACCCAAAAGAACACAAAGAATTACTGCTTCATGGCAAAAATAGGCGATATTGTGCTTGCAAAGTGGCCTACACTACGAGACACAAAATATAGATACTAACACCAGAATTAGGAACAACTTGAGATATGGATGCTACTACTAAATGTACCTATACGTTTAAACGTATATATATTTTATTGCTTAGATGGATGGACGAGCTCACAGCCCACCTGGTGTTAAGTGGTTACTTGAGCCCATAGACATCTACAACGTAAATGCGCCACCCACCTTGAGATATAAGTTGTAAAGATCTCAGTATAGTTATAATGGCTGTCAGTCAACAATAAGTACGCATGTCAGTCTCTGGTACCCACAACACAGGGAATCTTAATTTAGGACCGGATGTCTGTGCGTAATTTATTCCCAATTATTTACTCTAAATCTGATTATAGGCCGTTAAACACTTGAGCAAACAACTAGATATCTCCGGATATGGTTTAATGGTCAGACATAAATAACAACAACAACACCGTTCTGATATTACAAGTTTATTTATTTAAAAGAAAAACAAAATATAACCTAATCAGTCTAAGTACAGCAAAAATTAAAATCGCGTTTGTAAATTTATAATTTGAAACTCATCCTTCACTTTGTTTGCTCACTGTTTACAGATTTCTCCTGAATTGGCACCGCCCTCTCCTGCAGTGGTTCAGCTCTAAAGGCGATAAGCTTCAGCTTCCCTTTGTCCAGGTGACACTCTACTCGTTCCGGCGGGAAACCTTCAGGCAGAAGGAACCTTCTCTCGAAGTGACTCCTCGTCCAGCCGTCTTCTCTCTTTATCTCTTTCTTGCCCTCTATCATAATTTCGTTACCAACAGTTTTCACTTGAATTTGCTCTGGGGTGAAATTCTGCACATCCAGGTGAACTTCAACTTTCTTGCCATCAACTTTGATCTCTGAATCTGAATATACCCCTTCGATGCCATGACTGTCTTCAATTG
The DNA here is from genome assembly GCF_003987935.1 of Bombyx mandarina. Next base: position 26,886 of record NW_021011686.1, on the reverse strand, counting down.
GTGAGGTGGCTTGCCTGATGTACTTAATCGGATCGCGGAAGAAAGGGTCCCGGGAGAAGACGGAGAAAGGATCTTCAAATGCTCTAGCAATCGGATCCCTGTACGCCAGATTCCTCAAGTGTCGTAGCCAGTACGGTACAAGCGACATTTCGATTTCGTTCAATCGCCAAGTTTGTATATCACTTTAGTTTTATTTGTTTTGTGCGCCGTTTCCTTATCTCACGAACACTTCTTTTCAAATGTGTGACATTCGGCGCGCAACGGCCCCTTTTATACACGCGCCGCAAGCTCTATCTGTTGTCGAGAAAACACATGAAAACTCCGGAATGTTCGAGTAAGTTACCGAGCAAAATAAAATATTGATAACTGTGACATCTAATGTCGGATAGGATGGTCTCGTGTTTTAAAATGAGTGAATTTATTTTTGAGTACTTTTCCCTTGAGTGTTTTATTTTAGAAAGAAACAAAATATGTCATAATGTGGTCTGTTATTTTTTATTAAAATAGAAAACAGGAAGAGGATTTTTATTTTTTTCATATTCAAATAAATATTCGATGGAGCTGCCATCTTTGAGCAAATAGTTGAAAATGTTTGTAAGCATTGAAAATAATATTCATGAGTTTTATGACTATAATTTTGAATAAGTCACTTTTCTGTATTTGTGTTACTATTCTAATAACCCATAACAGTAATGGTTATGATATCGCTACTACTTTAAAATTAACAAATATGTAATGTGTGTAAATTAAATACCTACATCACTTAACGTTATTATTAAATTTGTTGCGCAACAAAGAAAATAATGGATGATGAAATATTTTACTCAAAAGCAATCATGTCTTATAGAACATTATAAGTTTTAAACGTAACTATTTGAATTAAAATCGAAGATGAAATTTGATCAAAAAAGAATAAACGGATAAATAAAATAAATAAGTAGGTACCTAGTAACATATTAAGCATTTATTAGTCATCGAGCTTGTTCAACTATATTTTACCGTTCTAGGTAAAAACTCTCTGTCATCTGCCAAGAACATGCTATGAGCATCTTCGGACACCATGTGGTTTCTCAGACATGAATTGGAAAAGCTTAAATTGAGTTTCTCTAATTCTTCTATGCGACCTTCGCATAGAAGGCCACCGTCGCCCTGGGCACGTCATATCAGATCCTCCCGATCCACACTCAGTGCTTTTGGGTATTACTAGCACCGGTAAACGCTCTCTTGAGAGTGTTTGACGAATAATTTAACAGACCCAACCCACTGAGTTTCTCTTTGAGGGGGAAATTTAGGGAACCACAGGTCTTGACAGGGCAGATGTTAGCAACGTCTCATCCTGTGAACCCCGCTCCTTAGTTAGGGTGAAACTAGAATATCCCATCAACGGCCGTAATTGAGTATTTCTTCTTATTTTCCTACCTTTTTCATTGCCCTAGACGACTCAAATTGTGTTAATTTCTTGCTGTAGCCATTAATGATTATAACGTGAATTCTACACCACACATCTTAAGATCTTAGTTTCAAGTCTGAATTAGTGTAACAGTGACAGGCAGCTTTGTGAGCTTGCACGGGTGGGTACCATCACCCTGCCAGTTTCTATTGATAAGCAATCACGTGCTCTGGTTTGAAGAGTGGGATACACATTAAACAACACAAATGATGTTTCAACCTCATGCATGTTTTTAATTTTTTTTAATTAGACAATCGGTAGTCAAACAACGCAATGTGTTTTTTTTGTAAATTAGATACAAGTGGCTTTAGAATTCATTTCTTTCCACGCTGTTTTTCAGGCAAGGTTGAAAAGCCTTAAGTGGTTAGCGACGCTTGTCTGTGCTTTTACCATTGCTGACGTCCATGAGTGAAGCTAACNTGTTTCAACTTCATGCATGTTTTTAATTTTTTTTAATTAGACAATCGGTAGTCAAACAACGCAATGTGTTTTTTTTGTAAATTAGATACAAGTGGCTTTAGAATTCATTTCTTTCCACGCTGTTTTTCAGGCAAGGTTGAAAAGCCTTAAGTGGTTAGCGACGCTTGTCTGTGCTTTTACCATTGCTGACGTCCATGAGTGAAGCTAACAACTCAGCATGGGGTTAGCCGACTGCTCATCGGCATACAGTAAATTAAAAAACATCCGAAATCTGAATCTGAATAGGCACCTATTAGGAAAAATGTGAGCCGTCACGGGACGCCTGGCAGATGTGAAACATCGACATTATTTTGTAAAAGTAATATACAGAAAAGAACAGATTGTGATAGGAACTAAATATGTCATAATGATAAAATAAAATATTACGAAAAAATAATTTGTTTTCAAGTAAAACACAGGTTATGTGTACTGTAGTAAACAAGACTGTATACACTACGGAGTATACACTATAGGTATCCGAGCTCAGTGTAGCGAGAGAGATGGCTTAACGCCGGATCCAGTGGGAGAGAATCGCACAGTCGATTGCGCATGGCGACGCGTCGCCACGCCAGAATTCGGTTTTACGTGCGGCTATAGATGTTTCAAATCAACAAAAACTACTTTATAAATAGCACAATGACTATGATACAATATCGTGAGAATGAACCAAACAAATGATGTACCCATTAGACCCTGAGCCACGTCAATGAATGCGTCAAACAACGATATTACTTCGGCCAAGAACATACAATGAACGAAAATTCGTATTTGATTACATGTTTAAAGAAATTATTAACATTGAATTTCCTTATACTTTGTCAGACTATGTTTACCGATTCGCGTATATAAATAATGATGTACTCATTAAGCAAATGAAATCCTCGTAACATGAAACGACAAGTGATTTCCTTTGTAATTACAGTAAAAAAGACAACATCAATTGCGAAGACAATTCAGATTTTATTACATATCCGAAATGTGTAACATAAGAAAATCATCGGTAAGCAATAATGTTAAATAGTTATAAGAAAGGTTGACTCATTGTTCTTAGAATGGATCAAAAAGATGCGCTATCCGATTTAAATTCACATATAGCCTTGTGCGTCAGTAAAAAATCAATATCATTTTGTGTAATGTATCCTGTACTAACAATAACTGTAATTGCTCAAACGCTCGGTGAGCTCAGCTCTAGTGATGCGACATTGTTGGGATGCAAACCCTAGAACATATTTTTTCTAAATAGCATTTTGGTACACGCTTCACACGTATTTTAGAATAACTTCCTCATAGTATTATTCCGTATAAAAAAAGCAAACAAGTAGAAAGTACTAAATGTGTCATTAATGAAGTGATATCGTAGGATTACGAATTTATGCTGATTTTCATCATATCCACCCGTAGGTGTCGTAAAAGGAAACTAAGGGAATTCTTCTAGCCATTTTCTTTTTATTTCAAAGACGGATAAAGAATCTTACAGCCGATCTGGCTTTAAGTGGTTACCGGAATCTATATAAAATCATTATGTGAATGCCGCTACCCACATTAATACATGAGGTCTAAGTCTAAATTGTACAGTGTAACGCCTATCCTACCCTTCAAACCGGAAAGAAATGTTACCTCTCGGCAAAAATGGATGGGGTGTAATTTCATCATTAATTTTGGAAATTATAAATTTTACTCGTTTCATTTTTATTACACGATTGTGGAAGCCATTCGTGAATATGTGTTAAGGACGTACATATATCGATACAAATACACCAGGCGTCTTACTTTTTAGGCCGCGACGTTTTCAATATATTTTTTTAATATCACCGAATGCGAGCTTGGAGATCTTAAGTCATAAACAGCTGGAATGCCAATAATGCCAATGCCGAGCCTCCGCTATAGTAGGTGAAGCGAAGTGCTCTTCAAATCTCATTTGAAAAACTGCAGAACTGCGAAAGATCGTTCCTGCCCCTGGCCAATGAGGTGCAGTAAACTCATGCTTACAATTTAATTTCTTAAAGTTGGTATTGATTTTGGAATTGTGAAGTGAATAGTATTTGTGGCCAGGCTTAAATAAAATATCCAATTTTTAATTAAGCCTTCCCGCATATTATCACATATATAGGTGATGACAGAATTAACGAAAAATTGTGGTAAATTGTTTTGTATGGGCGCTCTAATTCGCAGCCCTAGTGAAAGACCCTTTTCCTTGTGTACAAAATTGACTCCGTTAATCTTTTATGATCATATAAAAATATTGATTTACATCATTATTTAGTGTGAAATACGTCAATGCACAAGGATTTAGAGGGGGATATAGTTTAGTATAAAACAGATCAGTCGATTTACATGTTTTTCATAAATAAAACTGAGATAGAAAATTTTCAGCGCACTTAAAAACTAGAATTAATACATTTATTGAAAATGGCAGGTTTCGTTCTAATTGTGTTAGCTGGCTTGACATGCGCAGTGCTTTGCAAACCAGTTGAGGATACCGAGAAAGGTAGGTTGAAAACAATATTAAATGCTTAATAATTTTAAGAAGTAACGTGATTTAAGCTTTGTCGTAATAGCATTCCAAATTCGTAACCTGAACCATAAATAAATGGCTATTTATCAAAATTTCGTGAAAAAACGATAGCTCAAAAATATCAATATAAAATTTTATGCTTATATTATGCAATACAAGAACTTTTTTTCCAAATTACCACATTGACAAAAGTAAGAAAGCAACCCTGCCTCCTCCGACATCGCTTCTACATGTTACATCATCTGCTCATAATCTGATAGTACTTCCGGCTGGTGTGTGTGTAACACATCTGCAGTGACAAACACCCTTTCTTAATCGTGTCATCATGACATGATCGCGGTTTGCAGTCATCATTCGAGCCCGAGCATATTTTCGCCATCCGTGGCGTTCCTCGCAGATTCGTAGAATCTTCGAGAAGGTTCTTCGCCTTTGTAACTGTAACAAACTCAGTGAAACTGTATTGCCCGTATTGTTGCTTATTTTAATTCCTGCAAGTTGAGTCTATTTTACTAATACTTATTATAATCGACTTAATAATATTTTTAATGCGGGTTTCAATATATCTACAGTTATATATAAAATGACGTGGAGCGAACACCTCATTCTCACGTATTTTTTCACTAAATTACAAAAATAATGAATAATTTTAAAATACGTTTTGCCACACACGTAAACACGGCTGATGTCTCGTGATGGACCTCGGTATCAATTCACGTCGTGTTACATATGTTCAAATTTTAAAATGTAAGTCTCTTGGCCCGTCTTAGCTAATAAAAAATCTTTTTTATTCACAGGTACTTTTAATGAAGCTCTTCCGAATCACCACGACATTGAAAGACGATTTATCAACCCTCTGTTTAACTTGGGAGGCTCATATAATTTAGGTAATCCAAAATTAAGGACCAGACGAAGGTAGGTTCTGCAGATATTCAATAAAACAACATAATCATAGTTTAAGTAGATGCTAGTTAGAAAGAATTAATTTGTAACTAGGTAGTCTTTTTGCGTCTCGGAACACTAATCTATCCTAATTTCATACTGGTGGTAGGACCTCTTGTGAGTCCGCGCGGGTAGGTACCACACCCTGCCTATTTCTGCCGTGAAGCAGTAATGCGTTNGAAGGTAGGTTCTGCAGATATTCAATAAAACAACATAATCATAGTTTAAGTAGATGCTAGTTAGAAAGAATTAATTTGTAACTAGGTAGTCTTTTTGCGTCTCGGAACACTAATCTATCCTAATTTCATACTGGTGGTAGGACCTCTTGTGAGTCCGCGCGGGTAGGTACCACACCCTGCCTATTTCTGCCGTGAAGCAGTAATGCGTTCCGGTTTGAAGGGTGGGGCAGCCGATGTAACTATACTTGAGACCTTAGATATCTCAAGGTGGGTGGCGCATTTACGTGGTAGATGTCTATGGGCTCCAGTAACCACTTAACACCAGGTGGGCTGTGAGCTCGACCGTCCATCTAAGCCATAAAAAAAAAAAGTCGAAAACGTGACACAACATACGGTATTTAGTTGTTTTAAAGACGATTCTAGATAAATGACAATACCAGGAGCATGAAGCGGATTTAAATCTTAACTAAGCTTCTATAATTAGGTAGTTTGTTTCTTCTCTCTCTGGATACACATACCTTTAAATATTTAGATCAATTAGGTAGGAATACATTGTAAGAATATTTATTAGATTTACGGGACTGTAATCAACCAACGAACTTTAAAAAATCAAGAAAAAAGTTTTATTTTCAAATAATAGATGTTCTAACTTTATGACGAAACATTATTTTCAATTTCTAAAATGTTCCAGAACATGCTCGTTTCTTTACATACATTGTTTGACTTAAAATAAGCTGTCCCATTTTAAATATCTATGTATTTAATAGTGACATCTAGCGACAATTATAAAAACTACTCCAAAAACCAGGATCATAGTTTTGCTACTCGATAATAGATGGCAATAATATACACTTTAATTTAAATAAGTATTTTATATTTATTGTGAAACATGTTTATTTTGTAGTGAAGTCGAATGCGAGAAGCTTGCACTGTGTAAACTACACGCGAGATCCAGACAAAACTTCTTTGCAGCTTATGAATTATATTTCATAAAGTAAGTAAAATCTATAGCGACACGTATGCACGTACGTGTATTTACTACCAAACTTGTTATAGTTGTTATTGTATTACTAGTGCACATAGACTCCGGTAACAAATTAACGCCCCAGACCGGCGGACCGCGCTTGCCATTTTTTTTGCTTAGTTCGATTAAAATTCCTTTCTTCTGATTGGTCTTCATCTTTCATACATGTTAATTGAATGTTACAATTAACATACCACTATATCCAGTAGAGGATGCGGCTCGCAGACATGTGTATTATCTATATGCCGCACAGACCGCAGGATGCATTTCTAACGTGACGACGATGAACGACGTCAAATTAATTATTTAAGATTTACCGTTCAGGTAAATTGACTAAGCCCTTTCGACCCTTTTCTTATTTATAACATGAATTGATTCAATGTACATTACGTTAGTATACACGTGCATAATATACATCAGTCAATTTTCATTGACATAAATCAATTTACCCTACCAGCTGTATCAACGGTAGGACATCGTGAGTCCGCACGGGTAGGTACTACCGCCCTGCCTAATTCTGCCGTAAAGCAGTAATGCGTTTCGGTTTGAACTGTGACTTTAGACCTCTTGTCAAGGTAGGTTGTGGTGTTTACAATATTGATACCACTTAATACCAGGTGGGTCATGGGGTCGTCCACCATCATCTTAACAATAAAAAAAAAAACAATTTATATTATATTTGTTTAATAAAATATTTATTTCATAATGGACAGTAAGGAAAACGCGCGCTACTGGGACCACCGGGCGAGGACCGCGGCGGAATGCGAACAGCGCTACGGAGACTGCGACGCGCTGTGACGTCACGCGACTCTATGTAGCGATTGTTGCGGGACGAGCTCACTGTCTCACCACCAGCCTGTAGTGCCCGGGGACATCAACAAGCCCCGGCAATACCGGGCGGCGTAGCTCGTATCTGTGTATAGTCGGATTTTTTATTAGACGAAGTCAACTGACGTTTACTGTGTTGTCAGTTTTTGATGAAATAAAAATAGTGTTGTGACAAAGTGAACGATTGAAAAAACTCCTGAATTAATGAAATTGCCTCGATTGTCTAGTGAACAGTTGGTGTGCCGAATTGCCGATATCGGGTACGGGGTTCGAATTTTAGGCGTGCTTTGTACATACCAACGAGTTTTCGACGAAATATTATGTTCCTATAGTATCTACCTGTACTGAATACCGAGTGTTTTAATTAAGAAAAACACTGCGAGGAAGCTTGTAAGACTGTCATATTTCCAATACATCATATAGTTGAAATTATAGATGTATAAAATATAACAATTATAGGTAGGTAATGAAAATAAAAAAGCTGATTGTAGTTACATACTACTAGCAACATATATTGGAGCACTCTAATACAATTTTATTGTAAAATATAAATAATACTCTTTTATAGTTTGAAATTAATGATTAACTCTTCACACATTGTTCATTTGTGATTGAACGAGAACTGAACGCATCACTATTACTTTAAATATAGCAACATTATTTCACAAAGTGACATTAGCTACTGTCAGCTAGCTTCGTCTAATTAAAAATCCGACTATACTTACTTGCCTAGCTCATCTACGATAATACTCAAATGATTATATTTGCGTTGTTTTATTTAATTGTATCGAGAAAATATAATGGAAAATGAAACACTCATTGTTATTGTGTACTTAAATAATTTATTTTACATCTTAACTCAAATAAATCATAAATCAACCACACCACAATCACCGTAAATGCATTAAAACATAACAAAATAAATAAATAAATTCATTGCGTTTTTTTTATTTGACAACTTTTTTATGCCTATGGAGGGTAGAGGTAAGGAGAATCATCTCATACGGGAGAAAAGTTGAAAAAGTGTCCAGTCGTATGCTATAAATAACAATTAAAAAACCTTTCACAATCGCTCTGGTGTAGAGAAAGGATGATATGAATATACCAATTATAGATGAACTGAAGTAAGGCAAAGTTAAAAAAATTTATATCATTTCGACTAAAGTAGCTAATTATTGAAAATTTCAACAACTTGTGTTGCACAAAATAATGAAGTTAATATAATCTTAAAGAATTATTACAAGAAAACGTGTACCTAGAGTTATTTTATTTTGTAAACTGTAAATGGTACTATTATTTATTTATAAAAAAATCATTTTATGAAAAAATATCTAAACTCACTCTAATAATATTTGGCGCTTCTTTTAAAATGTACTTTGATGCTAATGTGGCGCCACCATAATCAAATTACGACGGACACTTTATATACACAGTTGATTCTCCTTTAATCTCTACCCTCCATAATTGGATGGATGACCATGAGTGGATGAAGGGGATATGATACAATTTATTAATTTGGAGAAAACGGGCAACAAATTTTTGTTACTTGTACCTTTTCTTTGTATATAACTCCATCATATGCAATTTCTAAAAATAGCCATAAAATCCGGAGTTTGAAGGTCTAATATGGGTTATAGGCACATAACACCTTCATTTAACGTAAAAACTTTATCCACTCGTGTCTTCAATTATGACTCCGCTATACTCTGTGCGCGTGCAGAGTACAGCGGAGAGGACACAGAGCAGTAAGTGTTCTCACATTGATGTGCCACGAAATGAACATGTCCGGGACATACATTTCAAAAATGTAACTTTGTTAAGGTTGACTAATATCTTACGTGCACGACATTACTTCTAATTCGATATGTTTTTATTGTATAGATACATGGATGGAACATCTCACAGCTATCTAGTTTAGTGTCTACTAAAGCCCACGGACTTGAGTGGCTTGAGATATGAAGTTGGATTGTGTTCAGACAATGATACGTACTAGAAAAACAATTGAAGTCTTTGAAACCGGAATGAATTGTTTCTTCGCAATATGAAGACGCGCAGCCGCGGTCCGCCAGTCGCCGCCGTTACTAGGCTACAGAGTATCATCGTAGTAGTGGTCATGCAAATTGTAACAGTTTACAAGATTCGTGCCGTTAAAGGAAAATTATTACAATTCATTGTTAAACAATTGGAGGGAATCGGGACGCGTTCTAATTCCAACACAAATTTTCAGCAGTTTTTCTTATACAATGCATTATTATACATAATTCATTGAAAATTTAAAAATATACACAAAAACTTAAAAAAACTAGCTTGACCTGATCCACCTTGGCTTTTGGGGGTCACGTATGGGGACAATAGAGTTTTTCAATAGGGCTGGCACTGTTTAGTTGTTAGAATAGAGTTTTTCAATAGGGCTGGCACTGTTTAGTTGTTAGGTAGATACTTAAATTTTCAATATCTTTAATCAGTTACAAAACTCTAATCACTAAATTAAATTATTTAAAATTCATAAACACTAAATAAAATTCCTTTTCAATTCAACAAATTTAAATCTCACAAGAGCATTGTGACAGCCCAGATTTGTCTAGTCCTTATTCCCCCCAATCTACGTTATTTCAAGTTTGATGACTCAATTCATTGACTTTTTTTTTATAGCTTTGATGGGTGGACGAGCTCACAGCCCACCTGATGTTAAGTGGTTTCCGGTAACCATAGACATCCACAACGTAAATGCGCCACCCACCTTGAGATATAAGTTCTAAGGTCTCAAGTATAGTTACTATGGCTGCCCCACCCTTCAAACCGAAACGCATTACTGCTTCACGGTAGAAATAGGCAAAGCATTAAGGTTCCCTAGAGGGGCGGGGGGGCGTCTCATAGCTTCTTCTTATGCTGCTTGGTGGGCGTGGGGTGCCGTCGCATGGCACGTGCGGCGACGTCCAGCAGGCGGGCCCGCGCGGCGTACAGCGCCGCCAGCAGCGCCAGCAGCGGCAGCGCCAGCATGGAGCTGGCCCGCAGCTCCTGTTCCGACGCTCTCACCTGACAAGTAAATTAATTATACGTGAGTAGATCGGTGTTTTTTAATTAGGCTCGCACTGGCACATTCAATTTATTTTAAAATAAAATAAACCACAATTACCATCATCGATAGGAGATTGCGATGTTACGAGTGGTTTTTTGAAATTAAGTTTACTATAATAAATTTAAAATCATATATGTACTAGCAGACCCGGCCACACGTTGCTGTGGCTAAGGTTTTTGTTTCTAAATAACACGCGGCCGGCTGTGCTAATACCAAAAATTGACAAAGTAAAAACAATTGGATTTCACTGTATTGCATGTACTACGAAATAAATTTCACTTATACTTTAGCCTCAGCAGCACGTGGTGTTTATGCCATTAAATTGTAGCTTATGTGAAACGTTGGTATTTTTAACACAGCGCCATCTATGAGATATTAATGTCAGACAGGATTACAATTGTCTGTAAAAACTGATTTAAGGCGCTCTCTGTTTTAGACTTATGAAACTTACAATTAATAACAAAATGAACATAAGAAATAATTTTATTGTTAATTAATAAATATTGCGAACATTAATCGAAATAAAAACCATCCTATCTTTCAAGTTGGTTCAAACTGCACACGGTGTGCAAATTTAATTTAAAATCGGTTAAGTAGTTTAGGAGTCCATCGCGGACAAACAACGTGACACGTGATTTATATAATATATTAAGAAGATATGTCGGCGCGGCGTCACTATTTAGTTCACTAAACAGTTAACTGTTTCCTTAATGTTACGCATGTCGACAACTATTTAAGACGGTATTTAAGAGTCTTCATGACTAAGCTACCCGCACTTTCTACTATAGGTACAAGTGACTAGGTATTGTGTTCTATAAATAATACGAATATCAATATCGACGCTTGAAAGGCAAACGTGACTAAGCGACAATAACTGCTTTATACATAAATGATGGGCAATAACCATATTCGATGCGCAAAAAATATATATTTCTAGGTCTATTAAAATCATTTCAATGCTACAGCTAGATTCGTTAAAATAGATTTTTTTTTCAGGTATTTCAACTTTAAATTAGTCTACTGTAAAGTTCACGCATTTTCGTTTAGTGACGTTTGCCTTTCAACATCGATATATTCTCTCTCACACACACACGCGTTCAAGAACGCATACAGATACAAACCTTCGGCACGAAATCAATGGTGAAATGTTTGTAGTTCCCATCGGAGTTGAAGTGGTAGACGTGGTCCCCGTAGGCGTGCGTGGCGCGCGGCAGCGTGGACTCCAGCGACAGCACGTACGACCTGTTGTCCGCCGGCAGCCGCGGCAGCGCGTACACGAGCCCCGGGTTCGAAGCCTCCGTGTAGCCCGCTGGAACGGAATTACAACTGTTACAACTTTGTCGCTAGCACTATGTCGTACACATACTGAGGGTATGGTTACGCCGGTAAGAGTAACGCCATCTGTCATCGAATAGAAGAAACGAATATCAAAAGAACTAGTAATATCGAGAACCCTCGAGAAGTGTAACGCCATCTATTATCAAATAACGGAAACACATCGAAACGACCAGTCCTACGGAGGATGTTTTCGATAATTGTAGACTTGTTGTATCGACTATAAAAGTAATCCTTCAATCTGCAACGCGTCTGTCCGTGCACTCGTCGACGTACACTGCCAGCCCTGCAGCTACTTGTTGTTGCTGCACATTGCGTGCAGTTCAAAATACAGTGAAGAAACCATTCCTTTGTGTTATATTGTCCGATGTGACTGAATACGCAGTCTATTACTTATGTCGCCCAATAATCACTACACAATTTGTTCGTCCGCCCCCCGGGGATATATAAACAGGTCACGAGTACCGGGGTCCAGCTTGACGGAGTAGATGCGGGCGGGCGCGGCGGACGCGGCAGTCGCGGCAGACGCGGCGAGGCTGAGCACCAGCGTGCGGTAGTGCGGCAGCGCGGCGCGCACCAGCACGGCGCCGTCCGTGGTGCGCTGCGGCCGCACCGCCACCAGCTCCACGCCCAGGATGTCCTTGTTGTCCGTCACCTGCGAGGTGTCACTGATGTTTAAGCATCAAACATAACTACAATAACGGGCATAAGCTGAAGAGTTTGAGAACGAGAGCAATCGATCCCGGGTCGCATAATCGTTGTTCGAGTGAATTAGTTACAGACACATGGGATCATTACCTCGATTGTAGCCGGCGCTCTAACGATCTTCAGCCCCGCCAGCTCGGGGGCGTCGGACTCTTGCAGCTCGATGGTGTAGGTGCAGCCCGGCAGCAGGCCGCGGATCCTGCGGAATTATTTATCTAGGTTTTACCATTTTCGGGCACCGAGATCTATAGTAGAATTATTTTGTCCATGCAGTTTGGGTTATAAATAATCGGAGCGGTGAAACGAGTATTTCGCTCTCTCTTCCACTCGCGAGCTTTATGGACGGGCATAGTGATGCGCATTATTGTTGTCGATAAGCGTTATCGAGAGTGTATTTAGTTTTGTCATTTTGTGGGCTAGTGATAAAAATTAAAGAAAAAATCACTAATACACTAAAAAATCACTTACGCCACATATCGCCGCAGCAAGTTAACGAGAACGGCAGAAATTAACACTTTGTAATTTTTCGGGATCTATTCTCATTTCAGTGAAAAATTTTAACACTTGATTTTTGCTAACAAGCAAAATATTTGATTAAATTCTGCCGTTTTGGTATAAAACAAAGGAGTAGCCATTGTGTTACTAAAGAAATTCAGAGAGCGAATGCACAAAATCACATTTCTCTTTGACATATGACACAAGGTACATACAACAAGGTAGCCGCGGTAGGCAGCGGCTTGGCTCTGCCTGGCATTGCTGAAGTCCATGGGCGACGGTAACCATTCATCATCAGGTGGGCCGTATGCTCGACTGCCTACAAGGGCAATATTAAAAAAAAAGGCTCATAACATAACAATGACTCATCACCCTTCGTATGCCTCAACCACCCACCGTTCCACCCACCGCCGTGTACCTGCCCTCGATGACCCATTTGTTTTTATCGATAATGGCGTTGCGTCCGCGCTACATGCTCACCGCCCTAGCCGGGCTATGTTTTATGAACCAAACTGCACCGACAAAATAATTCTACTATAGGTATCCCGCCCGCGAGAAACTCATGGGAGGTCCGGTCCTCAGACCGAAAAAAAGTGGCCGTTCTGGATTACTCGACAAGCCTGCACAACTCCGTGCGGTCGGCGAGTATGTAGTTATTGATGCGAGGCGGAGGGCGAGTACCTGAAGGAGCCGTCGTCGTCAGTGGTGGCGTGCTCTGCGTGCGCGGAGGGGCAGCGCTCGTGGTGCGGCACTGCGCGCACGCCGGCGCCCGCCCAGCCGCGCCCCGACACGTCGCGCGCGCGCCCGCAGCACGACCACGCCGTGCGCACGCCGCGCAGCTGCACGCGGTGCGCGGCGCCGTCCCGCACCAGCACGAGGCGGTGCGGCGGCGCGAAGCGGTACTCCTTGAGGTGCGGCCGCACGTAGTACTGCGCCGGCGCCAGCGAACCGAACGTCAGCGCCGCGCCCGACTGCGTGCGCCGGTACGCGCCGCCGCTCACCGACACCAGCGCCTCCTGCACACCGCACCCCAACAACTACAGCTTACCGACTCTACGTTTTCATTTATTATTATCCACTTTGAAAGAAAGCCGTTCTGTCAAAACTCAACCAAAAGACAAATATCAGAGACTATTAATAACTGATATGGAGTAGATATGGGGTAGTTTTGAAGTCGTCGTGGCCTAAAGGATAAGACGTCCGGTGCATTCGTATGTAGCGATACACCAGTGTTCGAATCCCGCAGGCGGGTACCAATTTTTCTAATGAAGTACGTACTCAACAATTCTTCACGATTGACTTCCACGGTGAAGAAATAACATCGTGTAATAAAAATCAAACCCGCAAAATTATAATTTGCGTAATCACTGGTGGTAGGACCTCTTGGGAGTCCGCACGGATAGGTACCACCACCCCGCCTATTTCCGCCGTGAAGCAGTAATGCGTTTCGGTTCGAAGGGTGGGGTAGCCGTTGTAACTATACTGAGACCTTAGAACTCATATCTCAAGGTGGGTAGCGCATTTACGTTGTAGATGTATAGGGCTCCAGTAACCACTTAACACCAGGTGGGTTGTGAGCTGGTCCATCCATCTAAGCAATAAAAAATAAAAAAAGTTGTAAAAAAACACTGGGGGCAGCCGTTGCACTGTAAAACTGATACCTTAGAACTTATCTCAAGGTAGGTGACTGCATTTATGTTCTGGAGGTCTATGGGCGTCGATAGGGGAGTGTGGGGCCGACCTGCAGGGGGGTGTCGTCCGCGTCGTCCACCAGCTCCACCACGATCTCGGCCAGCTTGTGCGCGCGGATGACGCCGTCCGCGTCGGGCGCCGCGAACACGTAGGACTCCTTCTCCGCCGTCACGGAGTACGACTTGCTGGAGTCCAGCGGCCCGAAGCTGTACGTGCCGTCCTCCGCCGTCACTTGCGTCAGCGACATGTCCTCTAGAAACAACAGATAACATAACAAATATTTCTACTGCGGCGCAAAGAGCGATCCTCTGTATGTCTCAATCCTCTCGACATTAGAGACATAACATCGGATGTACAAAACAACATTACAATATCGGCACGCACCTGCGCTGAGCGTGACGGTGACGCCCGGCAGGGGGGGCTGCGTGGTGCCCGCCACGGTGAGCGCGGGCCGCCCCCGCAGCAGCAGCGCCCCCCCGGCCCCCGCGCGGCCCCGCGGCGGAGAGAACAGCAGGCGGCTGGAGTAGGCCGACACTTGAGCCTCCGAGCCCTGGCGACAATACGACTCACTGTGACGTCACGAGTGGCGTGGGGGGACCGACCCTACCGTTGCAACTTAGCAATATCTACATTAATATTATAAGTTTATGTGTTTCCTACTCAAGCACCAAAAAATGGCTGAACCGAATCGAATGAAACGTACAAAGTTTCAAGCTGAGATAATTAATTACCTAACATATTTTAAATTGTAAACGAAATAACCCGAAAGCCCCGTATATATCCAGAGTAGTGAATGTGGGCTCTTCGGCTTGTCACAACTTCACCAACTGATACAAAACTACTGGCAGTTCGCGCCACAACTAAATGGGACGGTAGTTTTTTAATTGCTAGCGTAGGCAATCAAAGACTCTGGTAATGTTAGTGTTCATGGTCATAGGTCAATTTCAACATTTAAACTGTTCACTATTAACGATATTGACACAGAAATAACGTAAATAGCGCTGACCTCTGCCAAATAAATAGTGTGCTCATAGGAGTACCCCCCGGTGGGCTGCTCCTGGGGCGTCAGGGGGCCCACTTGCTGCTCCTCCCCGGACTCGTCCGTGTCGATGTTCAGCACGAGGTCATCGACCGACAGCGGTGACGTCACCCGCAGCGTCGCCGCGTGCGCCACGGCCACGAAGTGTATCGTCTGCAAAAACATTTTTCTAATTTAGATGATCATCTACTAAGTTTAGATTTCTTCAAAAACGTAGAGCATTTCATATAAAGACACGCGACTTCTCACATATCACGAAACACTTCCACGATGAAGGAATAGCACTGTGTGGTAGTGATTAAACACAAAGATTTTTAGTATTATTTAGTCATTTATTTCTGTTGTGATGTCTAAGGACACCGGCACCCATCGTACCCCGGGGGGCGTGAGCTGATTCATGTAACTATATGCAATTAACATAAAATTACTAAAAATATTTAAAGCAAACCTGGCAGTTTGTAAGTTTACGTAAGTCTACGGTTTTACTCAAAGTATTGTGCAGAGAAACTAGCTCGTCGAGTGGGGTCAGGAGAGGGGGTAGAGGAGTATAGTGACCGGCGGGAGCTGCGCCGTGGTGTCGGCGTGCGCGCGCGGCGGCTGGAACAGGTGGGGGCCGCGGGGGGTGAGCTGGTAGCGCGCCGCCCCCTCCACGCAGGCCTGGCTGGCGCCGCGCGGCACCTGCAGCACGCCGCTCGACGCCGCGCTCTCGTACTCCACCTGCCGCACCACACACTCTCACCTCACATCATTTTAAATAACAACAAAAGCTGTACCAGATTTTCCTTTTTTTGCTGACCGTACTATTTATATTGGCTTACAAAATATTTTTGAAGGCATCAAAACTGGGCAGTATTAATGAGAAGTTACAAGTTTACGACTTCTACCTATTACATAATTTATGTTACTAGATGGTAGTATTGTTCTAATACAATTAAGACTTGAAGCGAGGGTGTTCACTTCGTACTGTCCACGGACAAAAGTTGTAGTGCACGTGCCTGGATGTCGTGCGAGGAGTGCAGACGCAGCACGTAGCCGAGGTGCCGGAAGGGCGGCGCGCGCGTG
This sequence comes from Bombyx mandarina, assembly GCF_003987935.1. Next base: position 10,085 of record NW_021011686.1, on the reverse strand, counting down.
GTGTCCCGCAGCAGCGGCAGCACGAGGCGCTCCTCCTGCCAGCACAGCCTGCTGCCGCCCACGGACAGCTCCACGCTCCCCGCCACAACGTCCGTGAACGTGTACTCGCCATCTGTTCACACACGACACAGCTCTACTCTAGAACTCTAGAAGACATTAAGACTTCGACACCCGACTTTCAAGCTCCAAAAGTCAACAATTATTGCACATCAGGCATGAAGTATTGAGTTTAACATCTTCTAATGCATAAAAATATTAGTTTTATAATTTACCAATAACAAGAAGCTTGGTCTTTACACTTTACTGCTTAGGACCTCTTGTTAATTCGCACAGGTAGGTACCACCGCCCTGCCTATTTCCGCCATGAAGCACTAATGCGTTTCAACTTGAAGAGTTACGTTGTAGATGTCTATAGGCTCCAGTAACCACTTAACACCAGGTTGTTTGTGAGCTCATCCACCCATCTAAGCAATAAGAAAATAAAAAAAATAAAAAACCTTCCGGGAGCTGTGACCTTCGTACTGAGACCATACAACTTACAACACACACATACTGCTCCAGATAAGTCTAGTTTCTTTGTGAAAATCATCACTTATGATTTATATATTATTTATCAAGATCCATACAATCAATATCAGTTTCAGCATCTTTTTATCATCTCTAAGGATATTTGGAGCTAAACTTGAGCCTACATCCTTCATCCTCATATTGTGAGATGGTACAAAGTGTTACTTTAGTAAAACGTTGAGTCTGTGAGATGGGCATACCGACGGCGAGGGTGGTGACGGGTTCCCCGAGGTGCGCGCCGTCGGCGGCTCGGGCCCGCAGCGTGACGGGCACGGAGCGGCACTCGTCCTGCTGCCGGCACTCGATGCGGCCCCGCACTGTGCCCTTCAGCTGCGAGAACCTCACTCCCTCCACGGCAGCGCTCCCAACCGATATTTGTTGAGAGAGCGGGAAAAACCTTCAAATTAAATAAACATTATTACATTACATTGTTGAAGTCGTCGTGGCCTAAAGGATAAGACGTCGGGTGCGTTCGTGTTGAGCGATGCACCGGTATTCGAATCTCAGGCGGGTAACAATTTTTCTAACGAAATATGTACTCAACAAATGTTCACGATCGACTTCCACGGTGAAGGAATAACATCGTGTAATAAAAATCAAACCCGCAAAATTATAATTTGCGTAATTACTGGTGGTAGGCCCTCTTGAGAGTCCGCACGGGTAAGTACCACCACCCTGCCTATTTCTGCCGTGAAGCAGTAACGCGTGTCGGTTTGAAGGGTGGAGCAGCCGTTTTAACTATACTTGAGACCTTAGAACTTACGTCTCAAGGTGGGTGGCACATTTACGTTGTAGATATCTATGGGCTCCAGTAACCACTTAACACCAGGTGGGCTGTGAGCTCATCCAATCATCTAGGCAAAAATTAAAAAAAATATTACATGAAAATAGTTCCCGTGTCAAAAACAAATCGACCTCACATGTGACATATTTCACATATCGAGCATGCAAGCAATCTCCATAGTTTAAGCTAGTATTTAGAAGAATTCTACTGTGATGGAGTATGTATTTTGTTTAAGTCGTCCGTGGATGATGACATCTCAATTGGTAGAGTGATGCAATAATTCAGAGGTGTGAAAACAAGCACTTACTGTAAGCCATCCCGCTGTTCTTGCTCGGTGACTTCAACCTTAGCTGTGTAGACTCCAGGATGAAGGTATGTACACCAATTACCTTTTAAAACATTATATTCCAATTAATTCCAGGAACCTATGATTTTATATCATGAAGCGACTTGGCAACAGAATTGCAATAAAAATTGCAATTAAATTTGCAATACTCCTATATTAATATTACAACTACAGCCACTATCTTCACACTTCGTAAAACAGTAATAGATTTTAAAAAACAACAAATTTCAAAATACAATTAATAATCATTGACACAAAAATTAAATGATGTCACAAAACAAGCCTACCTTCATGTTAGTAAAGATTACTTTTGATATCGCAAAATGAAACATCTGTAGATGTGGTCATCAAATCACACAGCCAATAATCACAAAACGTGCTAATAAATTAAAATTAACTTAACTAGAAGCAATCTATGAAATCTTTTCCATGTAACATATATTAGTATAGCTATCGATTAATTTGAATTGCTCACCAGTTTCTTCAGGAGTAATAGACAAGACCTCAGCAGATCCACGATCAGGCGTGATTCTAAGTGTTTTGACTGGTGGAGTCACAGACCCACAGACGCGCCATCTCGATGCTTTAAGGATGACTGTGCTGCTCGGACCATTTGGTGTCACAGTTAACTGAATATCTTCAAATTCACATTGATCTGAAGGAAAACAAATTAATATTTAAAACTGCTTTTATAGTTTAATCTCATGTTCAAAAGAAGCATTATGATGTCTGACAAATGAGAAAACCACAAAAAATACTCTCTTGATCAATCCTAAGGAAACTATGGAGGAAACCTAATTTCAGTAAAAATCTTTCACCAAGTGATATCATGTAATATGGAATGACCGATTGACGTAAGTTGAATAGAAGATTATTCTTTCTAACAAATCGTATTTTTCGCCATTTATCACCACAGAAATCAGATTGCACAATATTAGCCTTTGTCATATGTACGTACATTTCTGATATATTTTTCTTTTATTTACATTTGTATTTTTGTACAGAGCACAATCTTTATCATCATTTATTTAACTTTGAACAATTCCATGAAAGCAGATCAATTTGAATTCTATTCCATTATTATTTTCACATCATAATTCTTACCATGTTGCAAGCCTACAGTGTAGACTGCAGGCTTCAGATTTCCCAGGGTAAATTTTCCAGCAGCATCAGTATTCCCTATTGCTTTACCATCGAGTAGCACCCTTGCTCCTGATAGTCCTTTACCGCCAACAGAACCTACAGCCGTTCCTATTAGCGTGAACCCTGAAACCTGGGATTGAGAAATTATTAACACTTAACTCTACAATTTATGGCAAGCTTTTGAAGTCATTGTGGCATAAAGGATAAGGCACTCGGTATATTCATATCGAGTGATATGACTGTGTGGATGTACGGGACATTGGGTGGTTTGGTGCACAGAACTCAAGCCCCATTTTTTCTAATGAAATATGTACTTAACTCACGAATGACTTCCACACTTGGTAATAAAAATCAAACTTTCATAATTATAATTTGCATAATGACTGATGGTAGGACGTCTTGTGAAACTGCATGGGTTGGTACAACCACCCTTCTTAATTCTGCCGTGAAGCAGTAATGCTTTTCAACTTGAAGGGTGAGGCAGCAGTAATACCATAAAACTGAGACATGGAAATCATGTCTCAAAGTGGGTGGCTGCATTTACGTTGTTGATGGGCATTATTATAGGCTCCAGTGGCCACTTGACACCAGGTGAGCCGCGAGCTCATCCACCCATTTCAGCAACGAAAAATGAATTAGTATTCATTATTATGGTTACATTCAATAGAAATAGTATTGCTCATACCTCAAAAGCATTCTTGATGTAGAGGCTGTTGTGTTTAACAACAAATGGAACTGATTCAGGTTTAATATTGTATGTGACTGCAATTTGACCGGGTGAAGTGGGCAACACCAGAAGTTTGTACTCTCCAGCGGGTACAAGTCCAAATCTGAACTCTCCTGATGCATCAGTTACAGAATGACAAATTGGTGAATCTGGGACACCCTGAAGTAAAGCTGTATTGCAACCTTCTACCCGAAACTTGGGATTTTCCTGTTGAAATATAGATTAAATTATTTCCTCTATGCTAAATATGACTTGTCCTTCTCTTCCTTCAAATGAGGTTTGAAAAGAGACCTCAGCAATAGACAACAACTTAGTTGTGCATGTATTTCTGATGTTCCTGAACAACCATGATCACAAACATTATGTGCATCAAATAATAAATAATAATAATAATCACATAATCTTCAAATACTACAAATACCAAATACTTTCAAAATAATTTTGATATAAGTAATACATATTTAGCAGACATTGTACGTATTAAGTATTATATAGAAACATTGAAAAGTGCCTATTTAAACTCATCCAGAGAACCTTGTAATACTTTACTTGTCAAGTAAACCACTACATGGTTCTCTGGATGAATTTAGAATAATTTACTTGTCATAATTGATTTAGTTGTCAAGATTTACTTTTAAACTGCAACAACCTTTGTCATACTATCACTTACTTCTTTTGAATACAAAAGCACATAAACACCGCTGATAGGCTCTCCAAAAGAAATTATAGAGCCAGTCACATCATAACCTTTCACTTTGAGCACTCCTAAAGGAAGCACCGTGTTGCCCTCCTTCACTTGTACTACAGATTGTGATGGTTCCAACTTCCATCTGAAAACGCATTATATATATTTTCTCAGTTGATCAAATGAAAGCACAAAAACTATCTGACTGTGCCAAACTTTTGATGACTATCAGTAATAATTGTCAGAGACACCATAGCTATAAATTATTGCCTTAAAGCAGCAATTTAACTATATTAAGAAAAAGTAATGATGCATACATACAAGCACAAGTTGTGCATATCTATGAAACACCATTACATTTGTTACAAGCTAATCTTAGAGTATTTCAGATGTATTTTCCACAAAAATGAATGTCAATACATAGATCTCAATTTGCACCACTTGACTCCATCAGTTTCAATGCTCTCCTAGTGACTGGAGATATGACAAGATAGTTTATAACTGTGAGGACAAGAGTAATAGGTGAATGCCTTAGCAACAAGAAGCACCACCTAGAGCTAACAATGGTGATGGAAGAAATATCATAATTTTCAGAATTTTAGATATAATACCCGTAAAATTAATTAATAAATATGAAATCATTAGTTCATTATGTTTATTAAGTTTTTTTCCCCCCTCACTATCTACAATCGGTATCCTGTACTTTTATTAGATGAGTTGAAATTCATAATGTAGTTTATGTTTATGTTTATTACAAGCTAGGAAGTATTTCACTGTTTCATATTATACATCTTTTTATATAACAAAATTATGTTACATGAATTTGTTTAGCACTATTATAGATTAAAAAGGATTGTGTTTAGTTTAAAGATTAGGTTAGTTGAATTTATTAAAACAATTAGCAGTACTCACTTTGGATGAGAAGCCTTCAAAGTATACTTCCCAGGGATAACTGGAGTAAAATAAAAGTCACNAGTATTTCAGTGTTTCATATTATACATCTTTTTATATAACAAAATTATGTTACATGAATTTGTTTAGCACTATTATAGATTAAAAAGGATTGTGTTTAGTTTAAAGATTAGGTTAGTTGAATTTATTAAAACAATTAGCAGTACTCACTTTGGATGAGAAGCCTTCAAAGTATACTTCCCAGGGATAACTGGAGTAAAATAAAAGTCACCGCCAACAGCAGTCACAGTATTTCTGACTTCGTTGTTACTGTTCACTAGTTGAACTGCAACGTCAGCAGGACCTTGGGTTTGGCCATCGGTGATTACTTTACCGGCTATACCGAAACCATTAAAGGCGAAATTTATGTCCTGCCCTGCAGAACATTTGTCTGTGACACCATCCACAGAAAGGTCAACTGTGGATGGCTCAAAGCTCCAGCCTGGTGGTGGGTGGACCTTCAATACGTAGTCACCCTTCTCATATAGAGGTAGAAAATAGTATCCATTAGTAGGAGCGCATTCTGTCTTTTCTTTGAGACTCCCATCTTTCGTGTATCTGATTTGAAAAAATAAATTGGTTTGAATGAGAAATATTATGATCACGGTGGAATTGACATCTATTCGTTTAATGAAGTCGATTAATAATTATTAGAGAGAATTATGCGAAATAATTCAATTTTAACGCGTTATTTAATTTGATTATCATTTTAGGTTAACTTACAGTCCTATTTCTATTTTAGAGAAATCCAAAGTGACATGACTTTTGACGAATCCACCGCATCCTAATATATCATTTGCAGTACATTTCAGTGCAGAAAATAATAAAATTATTAAAGTGATAAGCATAGCGGACTTGCTGTCACTTAACGCCATTTTTGATAAGAGATAGAGTTGGCCTAAGTCTATACTTTTAGCTTAGGCGATTATTTAGTGATCAGTTAGCCGAAATAATATTGATAACATTAATTATATCTTACGAATCGTCTCGAATGATTTTTTTTTCTGTTACCTAAGCTGAGAGCCTTGAGCGGCTATTTCAGCGTAACCTTAACTAGTAGGTGAGCTCACGGGGCTCAAACCTGACGACGTTGCTACCACGAGCCCTAGCAAGAGCCGTGCTTCGCAGAATCTACCACCGGATCGGAAGCGCGATGGACGGAATACAATTTTGCCGCCCTTTTTTTGTAGTAAAATTTTAAAATGTATCGAATTTCTTCATTAGATTCACTCATCTATACTTAACAGTACGAAAAATATATGAAAATCACACATTTTCCTAATTTGAATTTGGAATTATCTTCTTTAAAATTTAAACTTTTAATGATACCAAAACCAGGCAGATACAAATAGTATAGCCAAAGAGATTTTATTACAAGTTCATACATACTATAATGCGAAAAGACTTTTTTCCTACTTATTATGAAATGGTATAAATATTTTTATTATTTATTGTGAAATTTGCCTCCCGGGGCGAGCCGCCCCCCTGCCCCCACCACACTACGCCCCTGCCGCAGGATCGGGAATTTAGTTACCGGCGGCCACGATGAGAGGGTTCTTATGTCGTGCCGCTTTATTGAAGTGGCGCATCGATGCCGACTGAAGATACTTAGTGATGGACTCTAAGTCCAGGTCGTCATGAAGGTCGACGCTCCTGACGAACCACTGGTTCCGACGGCTATCCTGAAAAAACGGGATTGAATAGTTTGGAGTGATTTTAAGATAGTGCGGGCCGCGTGAGCGAACACTACACTTGCATAGGTTATGACGGGGCGTATGCAAGTTTGTAGAATGTTTTGTAGAATGTCACCTTATTTCTAAGGGACAATTTACTTCGCCTGCATATCAGCGGGTAGAGGCGTCCTAGTATGAAGGCTGCACGGTCACGTACCGTCTTTATGTAGAGGCGGAATGTCATCCCTCTGTCGAGGGTGACGCCTAAGTATTTGACCTTTGGGGCCATGGGGGTATGGGTTGGGCGTACATCATGATTGGGCGAGTGGCGGAGGCGGAGGTGTTAACACGCCTAGTCGGGAGTGGGATGCTGAAAGTGGTATTTGGAGAGCGTCCCCTTTTGAAGAGCACCGCTGTGCTTTTCGTGGTGTTGATGTCGATGCGCCACTTCCGGAACCACTCTCCCATGGTTTTTCGAATGAAAAACTTTCGCTGAAGTACCTTAATTATAACTTACACTTAGGGTGAATGGCGAGGTTAGCCATCAGCAGAAGTGGGACTATCATTTGGTTTACAAGGCCCCTATGCCGTGTTCCTCTCGATCTCCTGCGCTCGTTCACATCGAGGGATCAGCTGCGGTATCTTATTATTAGGATACCCAACGATCATCATCGGATACCTTTACATTCCACCTGATAAGCTCCTTCTGTGACATCGAGGCACTACTCGGCATGGAAAACAGGGTAGTTTCGCCAGGTGGCTTCAATTGCAAACACATTAGGTGAAATTAATTTACCACAACTTCGGTCGTTAATATTATAGAGTCTGCTGCGTGAGTCTTGTTTCAGGCAATAGGGCTTTAGGTCAGTTACCGGAATGACTATGTCCAATTTGAGACACACAGCAATTTATTACATGAATACTTTTATAAACGATTAAAATGAGAAAAACAACAAACACAAGCACAGGTAGATAGTTCAAAGCAAACGGTAAGAGAGAGTCCAGACACAGAAGAAGATAATATTTACTGTATACATTCAACATTCAATATTTTAATCGATCGAGACAGGCGTATGTGAGTAAATGTGGTGAGTTTCGCGGTCAGTGTGCTTAGTGCGACTTCTTTCACGCTCTCGATAGCGTAACAGTTAATTCTTTGTATGGAGTTGGAACGTCTGCCTACGTTTGCCGCTAGGGGCACTGTTCCGACTGCATACAAGTTTGAGTTAACTTTACGCTATCGAGAACGTTAAAAAATTCACACTAAGGATACTGAGGTCTGCGGATGACCGCGAGGGAAGCTGCAGTAGTGCACCTCGCGCTGTTCACACTTACAACTGCGCTATCCTGTGTGTAAGTCACCACAATATCATATTTGATATCGTCACCCCAATAAGTCCGACCTACATTCTGAACATGCTACAACTGAGGAATCTAATTCTGTTTGTGTTTCATCGAAGTAGTAACAGAAATTGACTCCGATCGCCGGCCTGCCATTATATAGCTTGGTCGCACCCTCATCTCTGAATCAATCAGGTCATGGTAGATTGGAACTCCCTGAGAACTAGTCACACACACACAGCAATTTGAGACTTAAGACATACGGTTGTCAAAGTCGTTTTCTTTATTGATGAGATTTGGACATGAGGATCTGCATGTACTTTTTATTTTTAAAGCATTAAATGAATAATAATTATCGAGCTCACAACCCATCTGGTGATGAGTATTTACCAGTAATTACTGCATAGACATCACAGCGTGAATGATGACACTCATCTATACTAATATTATAAAGAGGAAAGATTTGTTTGTTTGTTTGTATTGAATAGGCTCCGAAACTACTGAACCGATTAAAAAAATTAAGGATCCTTACGAAAACTCTAATGATGTAACCCAAGGTGTAAAAAAATTACCTAAAATATTCTTTACCTCGCGTGCCCTGCGAAAACTATTCATAATAGAATAAAATAATGTACTACGACTTTGAAGAACACATTATTGCCTTTTATTTAAAAAAATAAAACAACGTCAAATATCGTTGAATTTTTTGTTAAAGACCCGAGCGGAGCCGGAGCGGGCCGCTAGTTATACATAATATGAAGTTCAATTGTATAGCATAACAGCCATCCCAATCATTCAAAATATATTACTACAGATTTCCAACTTTGTTAAGAAATTCTTAAATATTTTATAAACATACATATGAGCTATTAGGTATTTAGTTCCTTATACTCGCTCAGAAATTAGTAGACTTCAAAATTATCATCAAAAGCTACAATTACTTTTTTTTTTATGTAGAATCATTAAATTCCAACATTTCAGAATTTCTCATTGGTTGTAATTTTACCTTGTTTTTTTTCGAAGCTATTAGAAATTTTTAACTGAAGTCTTTCATAGAATTACATTGAGGTTTATGAATACAATCAATACTATGCATTATATATCTATGGTGTACAACAATGGCAAATTATTTATCATTATTGTTGTAATTTAAAAGTGCCTGCCTACTTAAATAAATAAAAAATATTATGATTTTTAATGAAATAAAACCTGTAGGACCTTTTGGCTCAGCACAAATTAAACATGAAATTTACTTGTGATTTTTAGATTTAGAAAAGTTTAAATCCGTATTGTCTTATGATTACTTACTATTAATAGACAAAGCTGGGTTCACTGAATATTAAAAATTATTTAATAAGTGCACTTTTTTAATAAATGTGTAAAACACTTCCAAATTGCATAAATCACAGGATTCAAACAGGGAATAAAAATAAAACTTAAAAATAAAAACTTTGTCAAGAATATGACTTAATTGTTTAAGTTGCTGCTGCTACTTTGGCTTTATTTTGAATTGGAAGGAACAATTTGAACTCTGCTGGGAGCTCATCTTCTGAATACAATCTGTCGGAGAAATAAACTCTTCTTATTCTGCAGTTTGCATGTATTTGGACTCTTAAGGTCTCAACATAGTTAGTGCCGTAAGCTCTTCGTGTGAAGTCAGCCAAGTTGAACTGTATCTGGTTCCAGCCTTCGTCCAACCTCATGGGCATAGTACAGATGAACGGCTTAACCCTTGTTGTAGACTGGTAGTTGCTGGCTCGAAATCTTCGACGTACGTTTTTGTCATCAAGCACCTAAAATATGTTCAGGATTCAAAAAGTAAATATTTATAAAAAAGCAATGGATCATAGCTCTATTTACATGTCATG